>KZ062233.1:160226-188743 GCA_002091835.1 Anopheles maculatus
AGCAGGAAAAAAAAGCCTGCATGCACACAAGCGTGTATCGGGTGTTGTAATCTATTCTTAGTGGGTTAACGTAAATTTGTGTATGTGTGTCTGTGTGTGTGTGATTGTAGTAAGATAAGAACTCGTTGCCCTTTTTATCGAGTTCAGCAGTGTCTGGTTTTCATCCCAAAACATCGTTTAGGTAAGCGGAACGTGCGAGACGAATTATCTTGATCCGGTTATTATGTCCTCCCTCTTGAAGAACACACAACGCCCTAGACTCACTGTCTGGTTAAGACGCATAAACAAGCTTGTTTGTAAAGTAATTTTTGATAGCCTAGTTGCATACTATTCGGCGGATGTTTATGAAAAAAACAATACGCCCAACGATATGCAATTCAAAACTTTCTTAATATACATTTTTTGATTATGGATTTTAGCACAACCAGTGAGCCTAAACACTAAACCAACGGCACTAGAGCTAGCCGCCATCGCTAGTATACAAATCTCCCGTTCAGTATAACTTCAACTCACTCGTCCTTACTCTCCAAAACTACACTCCACTAATTACTACTTAACTGGCTGAGCCGATCTTCTCAAGCGGTTAAAAGGCTACAACCCTACAGCTTCCTGGAATTGCTCACAAATAGTTCCATTTATTATGTTCCTGCCACTGCTACTGCTATCTTCCATTCCACCGATAAAGCTTCTCCACAATCGCAAAACCGGGTATAGATACCATGCCAGTTCCGTGTCGAGCGAAAGTTAATCAGTACAATTTCGGTTCCAAGTGTTTCGGATTCGCCCTCCCCCCCAGTCCATTTTGGTGTCCTTGGCATAGATATTCGCTCTATCGTGCTCGTTATCATTCGCTGTTTCTTTGGCCGCGTGTGGTCCACCTGGGAGCACACATCATTACAAAAGCGACGAACGTTATCATATTTTGCTCCATTATCGCAAGGTAACCTGCTGCATACGTATTCTGCCACCATAATGCGTAGGCTGTATGTCCGGGTATCATTCGCTGTTTCTTTGGCCGCGTGTGGTCCACCTGGGAGCACACATCATTACAAAAGCGACGAACGTTATCATATTTTGCTCCATTATCGCAAGGTAACCTGCTGCATACGTATTCTGCCACCATAATGCGTAGGCTGTATGTCCGGGTATAAATCAATTTCAGCTAAACCTGTTGTCCTCATCGATATTACTACTTGTACCATCGTTAGCTAGTCCATCCGCACCAAACATTCTCTTCCTCAAATGCTGGGGTGCTCGCTTAATGAGAATGGAACGAAGTTCTCATATCGGTGCCAGTGTTATTGCTGTGTAGCTTCATATTTTCAGCCATTCAACGCATATCGAAAGAGACGCCCAACAATGTCCGGACATACATATGTACATTCTCATAGCTTGATTAGGTTTTTGTACATCAACCACACGTTCGTATTAATCTGGTAGTTCAGAGACTAGTTCAATTCGGTAGAGTGTATCGATTCTGTAAGAAGTTGCGGGAAGATTAGTAGCTGTCCATCCATCACTTCACACACCATAGCCCGCCGTACACAGCTTTTTATCTTGTAGTTTGCTTTGATTTGATGCCACCTACTTCACTTGTTTGTTTTTTTTTTCTCTAGCACATACACAAATACACAGCCACACACACGCACACACACAGCTATTCATACATACAACTAGACCCAGGCTATGTTCAGATGGCTGGCACCTACATACATTTTCTGTGTGTTGTACTACTGTGTTTCATTGTGTGGCGTTGTACGTTGTTCGTGTGGATTTATCTATATCCTCCCGTACGGTTCCTCCCTCACCTTTGACTCTCCCGGTCCGATGGATATTCCCCTTCTTCTTTCCCCCCTCCTCCTTCCACTCCCATGTCCCGTGTCCGTATCGAATTCCGTCTTTTTTCTTTATAGTGATGTAGAATCCTCCGATCTGTCTAGTAGTGATTCTGAAGATCTGTTAGATGAAATAGTTATAGCGTCAGCCCGCATCGACGATCCATGCCATTACGATCCACTGAGCTCGCCGATACATTACTGTGACAATAATGTCCACTCGGACGACAACAGCAATAGTAACAACAACACAATCATTCGTATAGATTCGATCGAAGAAGCGCACGGGGCCGGCACGTCGTCAACGGCCACGGGCTCCTCGGTGGGAGCGGTGGCGGGCGGTTCGGGCGGATCGGGTGCCGTCAGTCTCAACCCGTCCTCCGCCTACAAGAACTCCAAGTCCCGCCGCATGGAGTACAGCCGGCGCGGCATGATACTCGGGCTCAGCAACCCATCGCAAGACTCCGCGTTCGGTTCCATGACGGACGGCGAATCGTCCAGGGCGTCCAGCTTTAAGCTGAGCAGCTTCGCCTCCATGAACTCGCCGATCGACGAGGGTGTTGAGGATCTGCTGGTTGAGCAGGGGGGCGCCAGCACCTCGGACAACCTAGCGACTACGATTGCCAACATGAAGTACATCGATTCTACCGGGTCCTCACCGTGCCACGACTATCATCACCACACGCAGTCACAGGTGTTGCCGCAAACTTCCGGCTACAACACATCACCCGGCCCGTGTGCTGTCAGCAGCTCCCGCACGGAACCATCGATCGCATCCCGGGACATTTCGCCGAGCCGTTCGCGGTTCTTAGAGCCGCCCAAACTCGTCATTAACAATCATTCGTCCTCAACGACGAACTCTTCGCTGTGTTACACGTTGTCCCCGCTGCGTAAGTGTGCCACCACCGAGGTTTTCTCGCAGAAGTACCGCGTATCATCGTTCGAGGACATGTCGTACAACTCCACGCGCAAGTCAATCAAAAACACGAGCCGCAAGATTTTCCGCTCGTTCGAGGAGGAGCGTCGCATCGATTCGGCCTTCATGCCGATCGACACTTCGCGCTCCCAACCGCCCCATTCTCGTCCGGCCGGGCAGCTTCAACCACAGCTGTCCCTTCCGCCGATGCTGGCCCCACCGTCAACACCGTCTCCGAAGCACACGCCATCGCCAGTGTCCCCCGCGCGCAAGAACCATTCGTCCTATCAAAATCTGCACACGATCGTACCGACGGCTCGTGAGCGTGGTCTCCAATGGCGCAGCAATTTGATCAAATCAAACGAGTGTCTGTTCGAGACGTCTTTTAACTGTGTTCCCGGTGGACACCACCACCAGCAGCAGCAGCTGCAGCAGCAACAACACCACGCTCATCAGTTCCGCTCGGCATCCAGCTTTTCCGGTGGTCCGCATTCAGAGGTGGATCGTATGCTAAGAAGCCACGGCTCCCAGGATCTCCCGACAACCGAAACGGGCAGCATTGGCGAGATGAGTTGCGATCGGTTCATACTTACCCCGGAACCCCTACCGCCCGGAAGTCCCTCCTGCACATCTTCCGTGACGAGTATAACGGCCGCCTCCTCGCCAGCCTCATCACTCGCCTCCACGAGTCGTATGCGTCCGAACCGAACCGACCGGCAGCAACTGTTTTCGCTGGCACGGTTCAAGCACAGCACAATCCTGGACAGTGTGTCCATCGAAGACTTCTCCTCGGTAACTTCGCTCCGAGCAGCAACCGGGCGCTCCAACAGTCCTGCGAGTCCTTGTCGCAGTGCTGCCAGTGCCGCTTCGTCATCGTCAACTGGTGAGGGTGCTACGATGGAGTTTGAGTCAAAGCCACTCTCGTCGGACGTTACCTGCACGTCGGATGCTTCGGACACTGCCAGCGAGGATGCAACAAGCGTTAGCACAACGGACACTTCCTTGCTCAAGTCACCGGTGCCACAACGATCCGGAGGGTCGACCGTCACGGCCGTCGAACACACCCGACACAAGCATGCACCACGGGACGTACGTCAGTACCTGGACGATGCTGCCGGTAGCGATGAGTTTGGCAGTGGTAACGAGGAGAAAACGCCCCTGCTGGATGGTATGGAGCTGTCACCGATCTCACCGACAGAATCGGAACAAATGTTGTGATAATATCTGGGCACGGTCGGGTGCGCAAGCCGCTTTTCCGATGACTTCGGTGACTCTGTTCAGGCCGAGATACTGCTGTAAAGGACCGATACAGTTTAAGCTGTTGAAGAGAGAGAGAGAGAAAAAGAGAGAAAAAAAAGAGGATAAACTTCAAAACAGGTCTTTTTAATAGCAACATTTATAGAGTAAATGTTACATTTTATTACCACTTTTTCCAAACCAACAAACAAGCGAAAAACGAAATCAATGATTCTAATCCGGTAGAGTAAACAAGATGTTTTTCCTTCCTTCGATGTACCTTAGAGAGATAAAAAAAACAAACCGCTGACAGGTTGTAGTAGTAGTAGTTGCAGTATCCGCACTATTAGTCAACCGTTGGGGTTCGATTTTAAAACATTCTTAGGACACAGAAACAGATTTCCCGAACGGGGCAGTGTGAGCTTCGAGCACCTCCCCATAATGATTATACGATATCGCATGTACCGTACAATAAGTACTGAACTTTCCAATAGCGTCGCAAACATCTTTTTTAGCGTAGTCAACTTCAGGTAAAGTATGACATTTTACAAACCCCCCAAAATACAATGACACAGGGATAGCATTCTTTCCGTGCGTAAATAATAGCAAACACGTTCCCTTCTTGCATCTTCTTAAGTAGAAACAAGTAATAATTCTCAACTTCTCTACTAAAATTCTTCTTCAATAAAAACCCAAACTGTCTCCTCTTTCATACGCTGCATCAACATTCCTTAGTACGTGCAGTGCTGCTCCCTTGAACAGAATTAGGCGAAGAGTGAAAAAAGCCCGACCTTGGCACCTGCGACATACAGGTCCAAAGGAACTAAAGAACAAACGTCAATCATGATAAAATCAGTATTTAAACCATAAAGTTAATATAATACAATGTGCTCCCCCCCGTTTTTAGTGGCTAGCCCAGCAAAACGACAGTATATTTTTTGTGAGACACGAGTTAGCGTTAATTCCATCATGGTTCAATTGCACTAGAGATGGTGAGTGACAATGCGGAAATGAACCCAGCAGCATAAACGAGCTCAGTACAGGTGGATCGTCGAAATCGGAGAACGAAATACGATGCTATACAGTTTTCTAACTAAAAGTAATGTAAAAGTAGCTCTAATGTCAAAAAGGCAGACGCTGATGTGATGTGGACTGGTTGAAGCAGCAGAAGAAACCCGAAATCGAATAGTATTAGGCTATGTATACATACACACATTCATACAATTATTTTAAACCAAATGCGCGACATTTCTTCCACCAGGAAGATCTTCGCCATCGGTAATTGTGCGTTGATGTAAAAGATGCTTATTAAATAGAAGACAAAGAGCGAGAGAGTTAAAAAGAGAGAGTAGCTAAGGAAAGATCTAATGTCACGGCTATAGTCATGTAAGAAATTAGTAAAATTGTGAAAAAAAGTATCTAACAAATGAAGAAACAGCAACTTTCTTACGTTCTTTAGAAGACAGAAACAAAAAAACAAAGGTAACAAGTAATATTCCGCATTACTCGAAACCTGTACATGTGTTGAGGCCAAACATAGACATGGGAGAAGCAAAACGAGTGTTCGAACCTATGACTTAACTTACTGTAATTTTAAATTTTCGATTGATCTTTACTTCTAGACAATTAATGGCAAGCTATTAACTTAAATGCATTTGTTTTTTCTACTTCTTTTGATTCTTTTTTTCCTATTCTATTTGGAACGATACAGTTCATCTTCTTATCAATTACTTTTCTATTTTACATCCCTAGCACAGAGGCTCTCTAGACATGGAGAGTATTCATGGCACACTGTACAAAGAGAAATCCATCAAATTCGAGCAGTCCGGTGAAGTCTGCTCACTAAGACAGGGGTTAGGAGATTGCTGTAACCGTTGATAGAACAATTTCAGAACCGTCCCTAATAATCACAATACCTTTTTAGAAGTTAATACGTTCATATGCAAAAAAAAACAGAAGCAAAATGAATAATTCCCCGCGAGTGCTTGAAGAGAGAAGAAACACAACGCGTTACCCATCTCTCCTATTTCCGGAAGACTCGACAACATGCACGATCCTATTCCTGCGAAAGAGAAACATTACTAGAGTGGAGATAGAACACCTAAACAAAGAAAAAACAGGAAAATACTTAACTGCTCAATTAAGACACATACCTAGAAGACAGCCCACAATAAATGGTTTTATTTTGATGGGTCCAATTGCTAAACATCGATTGCGGAAAAGAAGAGAACAGTTTACTGTAAGGCTCAGCAAAACAATCTTATTTTACATCCTCTGATAACTTGATCGTTTCAATTTGATGCTTATAGTAACAGACACACACACACATCTGTACCAGCTTATTGCAAAAAATAAACAATACGGATACCATACATATTCAAGAGAGAAAGACAAAACAATGACAATGGTACAGAATACAATCAGTGAGGCAGAATGGATACATTGACCGCAGGATGATACCGCATAATAGTTCATTAAAACTTCCGAGCTTGAATCATTATAGGAAAACAAAAACCAACCCGAAAGATGAATATAAAGTACATAACAAACACACGATCCTAGCAAAATGGAGCAACACTACCACAATCTTGTAACTGACAACTGAAATGGAATGTAATTGTTGCCAACAAAACATGAAAACAAATGAGAACCCGCCGGAGCTACAGGCGGCACAACATCACAATACAATACAATAATTGAACTTCAAATGCTAGAAATCAATCCACGACTAGAGAAAGAACTTCGATCAATGAATAATAATATTCCAAAACCTTCCCCGACCATCTAAATTTCCTTTTTCCCATTTTTCACATACCACTAAACCCAAAGTACGTATATAATAATGTAGGAAAAAAGTTGTTCATAAAGATTTCATCATTGCGAAAATGTTTCGGTTCTGTTACATTTTTACCCGTCAAAGCTTTAAACACAGGCATTTTTTTTTCATTACTACCCATTTCCAGGAAATATGCAGAGTAGCTATAGTTACAATTGTTCAACCCAGAAAAATAACTGGGGTTCAATTTTAAGTTCGGGATTTTGCGCGCCCACTCTCGATCGATCATCGCCAATTTTCTTCGCCCATTGCGAAGTCCATATCAAAGTCCAAAATTCAAAAACGAATTCTAGCAATAAAATGGAACGAACTTTCAAATGCTGCAGTTGTTTTTTTTTCGTTTGATGATGCTCGACTGATCCGAAATTCTTCTGCATGCTACAGCATCCCGCAAAACTGCCCAAAGTCTGATGAACGTACCCTCAATTTAGGTCGCTCAGTGCTATTCGCATAGTCACTCCAGGTCTTGGCATACGCTGATGACATAGACATCATTGGTTTGAGGCTCTCCTATGTAGCAGAAGCTTACCAAAGGATCGAGCGTGCGGCACTGAACCTCGGGTTGGAGATCAACGAGGCAAAAACCAAAATGACGGTGGCACCACCAGCAGCCCTGCTAACAAACACTGATTTACGCAGGGATGATGTACAGATAGGTGATCGCACCTTCGAAGTCGTCCAAAACTTCACCTATCTGGGGTCAAAAGTCAGCACCGACCGTGTGGAAGGACAATGGAGGAGCCGCTACAATGACGAGCTCTACGAGCTGTACGGTGAACTCACCATCATGCAGCGAATTAGGCTCGCCAGGCTCAGGTGGGCTGGTCATGTCATGAGAATGGCACCGGACGACCCAGCCCGTAAAGTCCTTTTAGGTCGTCCACACGGACAGAGGAGGCGTGGTAGGCCCAAACTGAGATGGAGTGATGGCGTCGATGCGTCCGCCAGAACGGCCGGGATAATGGATTGGCAGACGACGGCGCTAGACCGTGAGCGGTATCGAAGAATGTTGCAGCAGGCCAAGACCGCGAAGCGGTAGTAAGTGCTATTCGCATGACATGAGCAACCCACTAGTTAATATTATCAAGGATCTGGATTAACTTGTGGAAGATGATCACCAAAATATCCGCCTTTGAGTATTAGATGTCCCTCCCTAGCGTCAAGTTGAAGAGCAGATCATTTCCCTTAGCCCATATTCTTCATTCTGCACGATTCATTTTTTCGATTCAAGCCATTCCAAAAGAAGTTATTGTGACAACTTAATTGCTATCTCTTGGAGGAAACTTTCGGCCAAGTCCATTACGAACTCTGATTTTCCGCACTCACTACTACTCTTCCAAAAGTTATTTCTTGGTGCGTTGAAGCATTTTTTTCTGCTTCTCAGAATCGCCTCTAATTGATTCCACATATTTCTGTATATTGTTCAGACCTAAGTCACATCTCAGGTTGTATTATTTCTTTCGTATAACTATTGATCAACCATCAAGAGTTTATTATTTTGGATTAACTTTATTAATATGTATATAGTAATTCATTTCAATAAAAAAAAACTATATAGAAAACAAAATAACATCATGTTTCAATAAACACTTATTTTTCGACTTCCTTCCTTCATCGTGCTTCGTGCATTCAATTTTTGTTTGTTTCTTGTTTTGTTTTTTTTTTTGTTTTTTGTTTTGTTTTTTTTTTTGTTTTCCTTTGCTCAGCTACTATTTTTTTCTAGCTTCAAATATGTTCTTACTACAATAATGCTTGGTTTTTTTTTGTATACGGTGTATGCAATAGTAGGTTGTATATGTATATATGTATGTATAGAGATATTGTATCGATAAACGTAAACGATTACCCGATCGAAGGCTCTCACTTCCAATGTAAAGCAACAATTATTCTTCCTCTAATATAGTTTGCAAAGGATTTTTGCATAGCTCAGTGAGTTGTGACAATTCACACAGACGGTTGTATCTTTTCGACATTCGTCTCACTGTGTACCTCTAATTACTGCACGTTTTAAATTCTTTTGCATAAGCAATTCTTTTTCGTTGATTGGGATAAAATATTTCCATTTGACTTTATGCTTTTCATCAGGTTAACTTGCGTTTCACAGGGATTCATCTCTCTCATTGACTGACTGCTCACCCTTTTGGCGAGTATTAGTGTGGTTCGCTACAGACGAAAAGAAAACGTTTCTAGCAGTAACGGTCACTTGTTGCACTGTTGCACCCCGTGAGAGCACCCCGGGAGGGCTTTATTATGCGCACAATGTTGTACGTAAAGGTTGCAAAAGCAAAAGTAATGAAAGTGATTATGGCTCATCAAGCTTGTACTCTACAGTATTAAGTCGCTCGCTGCTAGAGAATTCGGTAATTATTGTGTTGTTACATCATCATCTACTTAGAGCGCCATTTTCATATCGTTCAGATCTTGCTGGCAAGTGGCCAGTTCGACTGGTTGGCAACCATCGCCAAAGGTCGTCGTTCGTTCGTTCGTCCATAAGCAAGGCCAGAGATTACGCCATGTAATGCAAATTTGCAAAGGTCTCCTCCCCCCAAAACGCGTTAGGGTAGGTCGAAAACAAAACTGGGAGACTTGTTGTTTCATGTCACATAGGATATTTTGGCACATCATATTTAATTTTTGGTAATTACTAACCGCTTGACCAGATTGTTTACTGTGCTGTATTCTAACGGCCAAAAGGTGTATCCTGTCCGGTAAATCAATTGAACTTTGTTGACACTCTTCGTTGTTGTTCAGCAAAAAAAAAACAAAACAAGCACTGTTGATCGCGGATGACCCCTGATCTTATTTTTAAAAACAACACTCATTATGTATCATTTTTCTTTTCCTTCGCCACATCAACGCAAACAGTGCCCATCCGACCGACCAATATGCGCATTAATGGTCATTTTTCCGACGCCAATCACGCCATACACCCATGAACGAACGGAGGAGCGCGGTTCTTCCTCTTTTTCTTGTTGCCAAGTGTTGTCTGTTTTCCACAGCAACTAACAAACCCCATTCTCCCCCCAATGGCCAGCGAGTGGATAATTCGTTGCACTTGATAGGATTTTTAACATGCATCGTACGACACATGACTCATTTTGGTATTTTTGGACTAATCTCTGTTGCTGCCCTGATGCTGCTGCGTCTGTTTGGCTTCTTCCAACTACAGCAGCTATACGACAAGGGCTAAGCTAAGGGAGTAAATACATTATTTGTCCTGTTGCACTGTTTTTGCTGTCCGGACGTCAAACGACATTCGCACGTACTTACTTACAGAGAACGTGTAACTTCAGCAAAAGCAGAAAACCTATTTGTACTTCTATGTGTGACTGTGTTTGTGCTAGTTCATCCTCTTGCCATGGCCCTCCCCCCTAATCCTGCTATCCAATTCGCAACGGATATCATCATCCTGTCTCAATTAACATAATTGTTCTACGAAATGGCATGTAAGATGCACCGCTACACTTCCGGGTTCCCATCAGAAAAGAATGGAAGAATTCGGCTACTTCCTTCTATTGCTAACTCACTGTGTAGTACATTTGTAAGACCCTGTAAAGCCATAACCACTGCAAAATTGACACCGATACATTTGCAAAACAAAACAAAAACGGTAGATGATTGCGCTTAGTGTGCGTTTGGAATTTGTTTTAACGTTAGAATTGAATGCCTTTTTTGCAATGAAGCGGGTTTCGAGTTTCGACAAAAAATTAATATAATTTTCCCTGAACTCTTCTCGCTTCACGAATCGGTTCTCCTTACCCAGCGTACACCATATTCCAGCTTTCAGTCCTGGGCGGTTCACACCTGGACGAAACATGAACAATAAAGTACGGTGGAAAGGAAAACATCTTAATCGTTCTTAGGATCGTTCTTGTATGGAAATAAAATAATAGAAAACCTTACAGCTAACCGCTAGCTTAAGAGACTAGCTCTCGTTCCTTCGCTCGCTAACACTACGACTAAGGCTTTCTACTGCGACAACGGCTACCAAACGGAACCAACTACGAACAACAAAAATAAACCGCAATCGTATCAACACGAATGCACATACAGCTCCTTCTTATTTAACGGAACTGCTTACATCGAACAATTTAGCCATTTAACGCAAAAACAAAACAATTAACGATAAATTTAACGTAAATTAAAAACCAATCAGAGCTTTGATTTCTTTGATTCCGTTTCCAGCGCTTGTGTGCGTGTGGGTGTTTGCATCATACGAACAATCAGTCTAGTGTCTAGGACGAAAAAGAAAAAGGTGTGTGCATCCCCACCTCCCCTCCCCTTTTTTTCACGCCCCCGAATGTGTCTATTTCTATATGTTCCGGCGGTTTACCTCTTTGTGTAGCAAAACATTTCTCTTCCTCCGGGTGCTTTCGCTCAACGTCCGTCTGTCTTAAATTGCATAAATACTCACACAACACACATCCCCCCCCCTCCCGCTTACTAACCATATTTTACAGTTAGCTTGGTGGAAGTGTGTGTCGTCCCGACCCCCAAATCCCAGCTAAAATCTACTTCGCTATCGGCAAAACTTACATACTATCAAAAACCACAGTAATATCATCCCTCCACTAGACCTTACAGATCCACGAAGAAATCACAAATACAATGCACAATCAATGCAGGGGTGCCCACCGCTTCATCCACTTCCAGGACCGGGCTTGGCGTTACGACGATGGGGGATTGCTGTTGCTGTTCGATGGCGACGGCTGTTGTTGCTGTGTTGTTGCTGTTGCTGCTGCTGCTGCTGCTACGTGTGCTGTCCACCAGTGTGGCCAGCGCAGTCGACAGCAATGCCAACGATGGTGGAGGTAAGGCGTCATCCTCCCGCAACAAAAAGTCACCATCGATTGCGCCCGGTGGCGTATCTGGCAGCACTAACATTTCCCCGTCGAGTGGCGCCCCAAGCCCAGCAGCGGCCCGATCTCAGTTGCCCGCACCGGTTGGCAGCAGGCTGGCACTGGCAGGGTTGGTCAACACGTACACGACAGCCTCGTACGTGGCCATCATGATCGCCGTGTTCGGGATCTGTCGTACCAGCTGCGTTCCGAGACCACTGAGATTGTAATAGAACGAAATGATTCGTTAGTTTTGTTTCATTTTTAGAAAACGATACAATTGAGTAAAATGGTACAAAAAAAAACTGTCATAAACTTTGCAACCTGCTTACAACAATAATATAATTATAATAATATAATTTAAACTATTCAAAGGTTGGGGGTAAATATACAATTTGCCTATTTTGTGCCATGAGAGTAATTATGTTTGATTAAGATCCTTCAACACTGTCATATTGTAAAGCCACCGCTTAGTTTGCAAGTTGCAACAGTTACTTTCGAACATTTCACTCATTTTACGACCATTTCAATTCATTTTACGGCGTGATGTTTACTTACCGGTAGAGACCGGTTTTGCCTTCCTCCTTCCACACGGTCAGTAGCGTCTGCCAGAAGTTGCGATACTTGTTGCCCTCCTCCCGAAGCCGTGTGCGAGCGACCTCGTGCGGGTACGCCACAACCGATGCGATCGTCTTGGACGTAGCACCGGCCACCATAAACTCCAGGAAGTCGCGCGACGTTTTACCACCCTGGGCGGACGAATCTCCGGACGCAAGGGCTTTGGCGGCTGGCGATGACTGGCGTAGCTCGAGCTATATCGGTAGCGAAACAAGTGAAAGAAAACATCGACGATTAGTCCAACTCTAGGTTCTGTGGTCGCGCGCAACCAAATGTCTTCTGCGGCAACGCAATGTTGCCGTTTAGCACACGTCCAGGACCGCTTTTCACCTTCGAAACTCTTGCCCATTCTTCTTCTTCTTCTTCTTTAGTTTTAATGTGTGCGTGCGTATGTGTAACGTGTGTGCATTAATGGTAGGTGTAATGTAATACAGAGTACAACAGAGGGACAACAGTTTCGAACGAGATGATCCACGCGTCCCAGGCCCAGAAGATGGTAACGGTATGAATGAGCAAGAGAGCGCTTTGTAGCGTGTGGCATTCAGCTTAATGTGTAGGAATTAATAAGGTAAATGTTAAGAGTAACTTGTTTCTTGTTCTATCGCGTCTGAGACCGCGTCTCAGCACGAGCTACACGCGGGTTATAGACTGACACTGACACAGGCACGATCGAGTGTGATGAGGAGAAGGCGGTTCTGAAATGGTACGAAACGATTACGTGCGCCCTTTACGTGGCAAAGTAGTGGGTGGATGATGAATTTGGTTTTTGCTGTTTTGGGTGTAGACGGCAACAGAACGCTGGTGCGAGGAAATCATCAGAAAATTGGTAGAAATTCGTCTAATGTACGCCTTGAGCATTGCTCTACACATTGATCGCGCATATTGAACAATAATTTAATTGATATTTAATATCCCAGCTGCCAGTTGTGAGCCGAAATTTGAAAGATCGAATTTTTGTCCAACGTTCTGACGGCATCCAACGCAACATGGAACTGGACGCTACACCCATAAACGAAACGATACCTTGGCCCATTGGGGTTTTGGGACACAAGTCAGGTTGAGCAGGCGATGTGGTTCGCTGCCGTTCCTCTATCTCTCAGAGTTTTCAATCCCCCATCATTCAATCTCTCCCTTTTTCTTTCTCTCTCTCTCTCCCTTTGTATCTGTCTGATTGTGGGTGTGGGTCTCCGCAGCTTCACGTACGAACGAAAAGCATTCGACCTACAAAACTGTGACTGAGTATAGGAGGAAATGGTTTTTGCCACTGAAACAATTATCTCTCACCGATGATCTCTTAGCGCGCGCGCGCGCTTCTCGCGCCGATACACGGACTTTCTTCAGGAATCCGTCGCCACCATTTTATTCTTCTTTATCTCTCGACCCTTTGTTTTGGGGAGTTCGGTGGGCTATTGGCTTTTTTCCGGGCCTCGGTATGGCTCCTCATTACGGGGTACCATTCTCTCTGTCTCGAGATGTGCCATCCGGAAGTGTACTAGATAATCACTTTGCGCTTGTATATTAGGATCGAGCGAGCATGCATCACCATCATGAAACCACCAATGCAAACAATGACATGAACAACACACACAGAGACACGATGATGGACGACGCGCCACACGGATGAGCGAGCGGACAATGTGAACGGCATTGAAAGCACACACCACGGACGGCGGACTGAAGTGGAAAGAGAAGTGGCACATTTGATGCGAGATTAGGGAGCTGCCGGACTGGCCGCTTCGATACATACCAGTTTCTTTTTCAGAGCCTCGTAGATGACGAAGTGGATCACCGTCTCCGAGATGCCGACGTAGCTGGCTGTGATGCCTTTGTAGAACCCGCGGACTCCCTGCGACTCGTAAATGCGCCGCACACACTCACCCACCGTCATCCGACCGTTCGCATTGCTGTCCAGCTGCATTCGCGTCTTGATGAACCATATCGGATTTGTTGCCGTGGACGAAACGAATCCGGCACAGGATGCGCTCAGTATGTGCACCAAGGGAGAGTTGGCCGGAATGATGCTGGAGGCATAATAGGGACAAAGGAAGAGCGAGCGAGAAAGAGAACAAATAAATATTACGTCCAATAAGGTTGGAAAACTCCAGCTCCCACAGCAAGAGCTACCTACCCGACTGTATTCAACGCATTCTTTGTCTTAGAATAGGCGCAGAAGTAGATCGCACGGGATGGCGCCACGCCGACGATATTCGGTCCGAGACCCTTGAACAGGGCTCGTGAGCCTTCGGTTTGGACAATATGCTTCAGGCATTGCCAGATGCTAATCGACTGTACCGACGTAGACAAACCACACTGTGGAATGGCCAGTATCTGAAACGGGTGTAATAAGAAAATGTCGAGACACTTTATTATTTTAAAGTTCCACAGATAATAAAAAACAAATACGCGATAGTACAACAAACATATGCCTAACGAGTCAAGATAAAAATGCCGCATGCACGCATCATAAAACCTTTCGCAATGGAACAAAAATGTCCTCTTATTTGGATTCGAAAATGATTTCGCTGGTTTATTTTTGGAATCCCGATTCCGATTAGTAATATTCCACTGCTGCTGCGGGGAATTATGGACGAAACGAATCCGGCACAGGATGCGCTCAGTATGTGCACCAAGGGAGAGTTGGCCGGAATAATGCTGGAGGCATAATAGGGACAAAGGAAGAGCGAGCGAGAAAGAGAACAAATAAATATTACGTCCAATAATGTTGGAAAACTCCAGCTCCCACAGCAAGAGCTACCTACCCGACTGTATTCAACGCATTCTTTGTCTTAGAATAGGCGCAGAAGTAGATCGCACGGGATGGCGCCACGCCGACGATATTCGGTCCGAGACCCTTGAACAGGGCTCGTGAGCCTTCGGTTTGGACAATATGCTTCAGGCATTGCCAGATGCTAATCGACTGTACCGACGTAGACAAACCACACTGTGGAATGGCCAGTATCTGAAACGGGTGTAATAAGAAAATGTCGAGACACTTTATTATTTTAAAGTTCCACAGATAATAAAAAACAAATACGCGATAGTACAACAAACATATGCCTAACGAGTCAAGATAAAAATGCCGCATGCATGCATCATAAAACCTTTCGCAATGGAACAAAAACGTCCTCTTATTTGGATTCGAAAACGATTTTGCTGGTTTATTTTTGGAATCCCGATTCCGATTAGTAATATTCCACTGCTGCTGCGGGGAATTATCTAGAACAGAAGGCGTCACTATTCTATAGCAATCTTCTTATAGACAGCCCCGGCCACAAAGAGGACAGACTGTGCAACTGTGGTAAAAACATGACGATAAGAGCCGTAACCGGCCGCAACCATTACATGACCCACGAGGGTCCCTTTTTCACAACTAGAACGATTCCTCGCCAGTTCAAACTGGCCCGGTCCAGATTTGTACCCTCCCGTTAGTACCATCCCAACAACACTTCACTTCACTTCAGTGCTTTGATAACCGGTCAGATCGATGACGGCTCGTGCTCGGTTAAAAGGTTACTGACGGTGGGGCTACCTATTATCATCAATCGTGTTACACGGGGTTCTGTGTTTGCATTCGGCTTAAAACCAGACTAGTAAACAAGTTGACTCTGGTTTTGGATTGCCCTCCGCACGATCCACTCGCCGGGTGCATTATTACAATCGCATTACGAGCTGTCATTTTTTTACAAAACAGCCACACACACACCGGAAAGATTATGCAACGGAGACGAGGGCTCTAGAGCATCTATCTAGCGCGCTCCATTAGATTTGCTTCCAAAGTACAGCTCGCCGAGAGCCAGTTTAAAGCGGCTAGAGCGCTTCGACCATGGACCTAATGTCATAGGGATGTCACAGATCTTCCCTCTTCCAGCAGAGTACATGCGTTCACAAACTGGTTCGCTCTAATCTTCCAATGGATGAAACTTACCGAAGGACGACGACGGGTCAGGATCGTGCTAGCGCATACTCGTGATGGATGATGGCGGGCGGCGTTATGGTGCCGATCGGTTGCTGACGAGGATGCGTTGTTGATGGCGGACACGTGGCGTACGTGATGCTGGTGATGAGGATCGGTCAGTTTCCCACCATCGGTAATAAGCCCATGTCTAGTCGAGGCGGCCGCATGGATAAACGACGACGACGAACTTTGCAGACGTGTTTTTACCACCTCCAACGGACATGTCACCACGGCGCCAGCAGTACCAGCGATACTAGAAATGGAAGGAAAGGAAAGCATTAGGATGGTTGTTGAAATTGAGGATGTTTTGTTCAAGATATTCAACAGTTCAGGAATTTTGCGCGAAACACGGCATTCGAGCAACACTGCAATTTCTATCACTCATTTATTCCGAGAGCATCGACAAAAATATATCTAGTCTTGAAAAATCTATCTAGGTTTCGAGTGGATTGATAATTTGAGAATCTGAATCGGATAATCTATCGAATCAGATGAAACTGAACGAAGATGATCAATCAAAATTGCTACAACTGTTCAACAGAAGTGTGCATCTATGCTCGAAATATGTGATTTATGTTGAAGTTGTGGACTTGCCGGCGTTATTTCATTATACCATCCATAAGACGGTTATTTTTTTGGCCTCGTAAAACCCCCATTATCGTTATCAAAACCAATTCGTCAGAATTTTAAACAAGAGCAATGGCGCCAGGATCGATCCATATAACTGGTCAGGACCGGATTTTTTTAAAATGTTATTTTCGTTTGCTTCATCACCATTAATTCTTCGCTCGCAACTGGTTGTGGATCATCATCAATGTCTACTGAAACCAGCGTCACCCTGTAGTAAAAAACTAATCAGCCCTTAGCACCACAACGCAACGAACCATTGTATGGTACGGATGGCATCGTCGTGATGTGCGATGGCTAAACGTAATAATGAAAAAAAAATCTAATTCTTTTACGTTCCAAGCGAACTGACAGCCGCAGGTCCACTATCAGCATCCCACAAGCACACTCGGGTGAGTGTATATGGGAATCTGCTTTTCTCTCTCCTGTCGAGGTGGAGCATCGTCACTGTCTTGTGCGCACAACCGATCAATCAATCAAATCGAAATAGATGTTCACTCTCCATTGCGCGAAAGCGATGCCGCAAACGACGGAGAAGCCTGTCCAAGACATACTCATCAGACACACATCTCACGCCACCTTGTTCATTGGGACAAAAACACCCTTATAGGCCATGAAAATCGTCGTAAATAAGACTCTCCGCCGATCGATTGATTCAATCGTAACGATCGTCCTACTATATTCTCGTCAACAACGTGCAGTGCAGCAAAACCAGATCGGGTAGGATTAGGTACCGGATTGAGCTGCCCTTTTTTGCAACCTTTATTCGCGCAGCCGATCATCAAGTGGTGAGCTCGATCGAGCGTGATCCTTCACAAATCAGAACGAAGCAGAGATGAGATGATCGACAACGACGGGCCCGACAACCGAACAGAGATTGCACCACATTTGCATCACGACTCGGCGCTTCTAATTCCGGATCGGTTCGAAACGAAAACATGAGGCTAAAAATAAAAAGCCCGGCCATTATTGGCTGGTTGGAAAAGACACGGGTTGAGAATTATCACCCACCCGGCCATGCGGGAAAAGCTCATTAAAAGATGCCACTTTTGCTCTTTTGGGTAATAATGTCTGTCTGTCTGTATGTTTTTTCGCCTTTACATAACAAAGCCGCCGGAAACAATTCCTTATCATCCCACTTCGTAGTGTTTGCTACTTTCAGTATCATCCCTGTAGGATTATTTAAACAAGAGCATTGAATTGTCTTTCTTCTTTCGTAACACTATTTCTATCTCTTCTCGCTTTCACAGTGAGGCTTACGTGACCAAGTACTCGACTCCGAAGACCCGCTCTTGTTCTTTCCATATCAGCGCTGCTTTTGCATGTGTCATTGCAAAAAAGGTCATTACATGCCAGCCCTCGCTGCTGCTTCAGTCTTTTCCCATCTTCCATCCGGTGGTACCTCAATTACCTGTCCGGTGCAGTTTCAAATACAAACAATAACGGCCTCTAGCCGAGAGCTCACTCGCCACAGCAAACGATAAGAGCGCACAAATTATCATCCCCCCCAATGGGAACTTCTATGTGGGCAAGCATGTTGTATGGGGCGCCAGATTTCTGATGAGTTTTTTTTTTTGTTTTTCGCTTTTGCCAATCATTCATCAACCGTGAAGCAATGTGTATGACGATGTTTTCTTCTTATTGAAATTCCCCAAAAAATTATTCTACTGCGGTTCTGTTTTTCTGTACCGAGTGAGCAGCATTCGTGGGTGTGGCTAAACGAGATTTAATTTGCAATGTGTAATACAACGCCCTACACCACAATCGATGAAAACGCTAGCCACAGATGAGACGTATAAAATTCACAATAATAAACTCGATTTGTTTGTGTACACAGTGCGGTGCAAAGCCTGGATCACAACAAGGAAACAAACGGTACCAACGGCGGGAAGGACGAAACGGCCTACAAAATGAGCAAAACAAATGAGCGTTGTTGCACAAGGGGGCGCTCAAAGCAAACATTATCAAAAACTCGTGTTGTCATCTCTAACTACATGCCAGCGATCTAAGGGTAAAGCTCTAATACGTGCGTGATAAAAATGGCCCCAACATGTGAATGAAGCGTGATCTGTCACACGTTCTGCAGAGAGAAGGAAAAATAGTCTACCCTCTCTTCGGGATTTGTTTGAACATTTTTAGCATGTTTCCCGTTCCCGGCTTCCTGTGTTTGGCACCAACTCACATCTACCTACCCTATCCCCCGTCTTGCTGCTAATATAAAATTGTGGTTAGGTGTTAAGGTGGAACCCCCGGTTGGTAAATATATCAACAACGCTTCTTCGATATTTTAATGCCATCGGTACCAACAGGGTGTGCATCTTGCGATATCGTGTGCACAACAGACAGTGCCAAGTGCTAAATGAATGTAAGAGAGCAAACGATCAACAGCCAAAAGGAAAAGTGATCGCCAACTGAAGCAAAGACGAAGGTGGGTTAAGTTGTGCGTCCTTGTGCGTGTTTCTTATTTTAGGTTTCTTTTTCTGTAACCACCACTAGCGTTTACACGCTTACCATCATCGACCTTTGATCACGGCAATAAACCTAGCCGAGACACACGCGAGAAAGCATTGCTTCGGCCAGAAAGAAAGAAAGAACTGACTAAGAGTGTAGGTATTGGCCCGGCCAGACACCCTTCTTTCTGTTATTATCCTCAGTGTTCAGATACATAGAAGCGTCGATTTACATGTGAATCATCAGATACTTCCGTTTTTAATCCTTGTATGTCATTCTAACGTGCGCAGAGACTGAGCTTGTTTGTCGCTCGTCTGAAAATGGTTCCGAAATTCCACGCCATTGTCAGCTACTATGCGGCGCGTGATGGAGGCGCAAAGGTTAAAAAAACGCACACAGATGAAGGAAAACAAGTCATGAGTAGTAAGCCTACATCCATACACATACCACTGTGAGACACACGTTATCTAAATTGAAAAATAAGAACAGTGGAAAGATATCACCCTTGGTGTACAAGTGGGCTTTAGTTAGTCTCTCGGTTCTCGGTACCAAAAGCGATCCGCAAGCGTAATCTTATCTTATCGTTGGGATGGCGGCAATAGCATGTTAAATAAATGAAAGATGTTAAGCAATGCTACAGTCAACCTGTGTGTGTCCTCTCTCCTGCGTAGCTGATAACACCAACAGCACCTAGCATTAATAGAGCGGTAAGTAGATAATGAAGTTGAGGAAAAAACTTAGACAAAACAAGAAATCTAAATTATTCTCCCATTTTGTACTTGTTGTCTCTTTTAAAAATCTTCCCGACCAAATGAGCTATCGAAACGATATCGATCAAATAAAAGGAGCATCAACTATCGTTCGAAAGTTCGTGAAAGAGTCGTGAAGGTCATATCAAAGTTTGGATTTATTCATGTGCCTCCCGTAATTGGTCCGTGTCACGGCATCTCGTTCCACCATTTTATAAAGCACCAAAACAAACGAGGAGTTTGATCGATACACTTTTTAAGCAATTACCAGAGCTTAAACATTTAACATTTGTCAACATCGGTTGCGTAATAACGTTTGGTCCACGAGCCTCAATGCTCATCCATGTCAAAGATTGTCAATTTTTTGGCAACGAAGAAATCGTGGTCATAATAAAGCTACTATTGATTCATTGGTTAGCGTTCAATTCACTCTATCCAATCATAGACACCAATTCGCCAAAAAATGGTGCCAGATGACTATAAATACACAAAGAGGACCATCAACTGCGTATTGTGCCTCCAGCCAAACAGCACCAAATGGCGTAGACAAGTTACCAGTTTTCGTGAGCTTCAAATTCCGGATTTAACTAATTTGCTTTCCGCGATCTTACAGCTCACATATATGCAAATGAATGTTGTAAATAAAAATGGAACGACAAGCGTTAGGTGCACGCAAATTAGCAGCTTACGCGGGCAAGACGATCTAGCAGGACATTGTACAGCACACATTCTGGTGTCTGATTGAACACGTACTACAAGTGCGATGTGCTGTGGAGGCATACACTGTAAGGAATAGATAATTGTCGTTGACCTGCTACTTCAAACAAGTGCGCACGCGAATGGCGCAGCAGTTGATGCGCTTCCTCCGTTCTTTCCGGGGTGGTGATGGATTCCAGACTCCAGCTGAAGGCTGGCGCCCTCGCTTCACAGCAACATCGGTCGTGGATCTTATTCTCAAGTCAACAAATTAGCATACGATTGATTATGAGCTAAATCAATACCATCGGACAGGGTGGTTGTCGCGTGGAAAGTTTTTCCATTTCTATACCCGAGTCTGTGGTGAACCAATCCTGAGAAATATATGTAAATTGTAGTACAAAATGTGAAAAATCAATCACAAGCACCTGAGACACTTTGAGAGGATAAGTTTCGCAAATAAAGATCCAACTCATCGATCCTCGCTGCTGTGTTGCCTCGTACCTAAGGGGGGCTTTGCGCTAAGTAACGTGGCTCCAGTGAGCTCTTAGCCAGTGGCCACTCGTCTATTTGTGGTTCGTGGCGCACAGAGGGTAATCTGTGAAATCCCCCTTCGAACTCGTGTTCCGGTTAATACTGGAAATTTCGTTGCGAGTCGGCAGCGACCGAAGAAATGTGGCCAGTAATGTGGTGATCCGCGCTTGTCTTATCAATCGGGGTCGGTTGACCTGTACAGGAAGCTTCGGATCGATGGCAGTGCTCCAGGCAAATCATACCCGACCACCGTCGCCTTCTTCAGATCTCTAGAAGAGCACCCTCAATTTTGCTTTCTTGCGATACGGGGAGGCTGGAACAGCGATGATACTCAAGAATTGTTGCCTTATTGTCCCGGGGCACATCCTCCATATTTCAGGCCATTTCGACGAATCAGAATGTCGTTATGATTTGGCCTTTTTTGCGGTAAAAAAAACCCCGACATCATCCGAACCAATCACGGCCGAATGTTTAATCGCTTCGCTCGCAATATGACGGGACCGACCGGGTGCAAATATGGTAAACAATTATTTTCAGAACAAAATCGCTCCAGCCTTAATCATTGCTGCTCTCGCGCGCTGGACACGTTCCACGAACGTTGGCAGATCAGGCGATCGTTCTACCGTAATGCTGCTGCTGTATATTTTTGGAACACACGCCCGGACAGACGTCATTCGGCGGTACCGATCCCTGCTCCGTAAGGTCAGGACCAGTATCATCTGCTATTTATTTATTTCGGAGTCATTTACTTTGTTTGTCCATCGGGATCGCTTTAGGGTGTGTGCGCATTATCAACAACGGTTCTATGCTGTGTCCCGCCACTATCACAATTTTGAGACCCATAACGCAACGACACAAAAAAAAGATGAATGTACCAACAAATCTTGTTTTTCTTCGGGTTCGCCCGGCCACAAGGAAACGTGATTTTCGAACCGGTTTTAGGTGGTTCAGTGGGAGGTGTAGCTATGCTGCAAGTTTCGACATTTGGACATTTGGAAACGTCACACAAGCGACCTGAAGCTATCATGTGAGTCTGCTTTTTAGCTCACTTTGTGTGCATTTCTCGACCAATTGGGCCCATAGCACCAATCGTTCCGTTCATTTCCGTATGCAACTGTTTGCAAGGTGATCAAGCTCCGTCCCCAGACAAGGTGGTTATCGCTGCGAGACGAAGAGTATACATCATACACTTCAGATAACCAAAATCCACCTTCTTAATGAAAGTGAATTGACCAACGAAAAACAAGCTATATTTTTAACCATCTTTTTGGTAAACAAAATACAGCGGGGCCCTTCGTAAATGAACTTTATTAGTTCGTGTGAAACGGCCCTTTGTAAACAGCGGAGAAACGGAAGGGGTTCGTTGTGGTCAACAGCACCACGAGCTATTTTTAGCACGGCCATATCCAATGGAACGCGTATCGTGTACTCGCGATCGTAGCAGCTTTGCGGTTGTAGTTGTGGAGACACACAATTGTGCGTTCACGCATACCACCGGCACCCCTTCATAAAACATGGCGTCGAGCCGATGCAGCAGCTAAAAAAGCACGTTCTCTCGCTCACGATGATTTCGTAATGTGAATCTTAGTAACCAATGGTTTAGCACGTCTATAGGATATCTCCTTGTGCATTTTGCGAGGTAGGTCGCGTACAGAATACTAATCAACGTCTCCGAGCAGCAGCAGCAACAGCAGCAGTTATTCACGAGAGCCCTGTTGTACTTGCACGAGACTGTCCTCAACGTTCACGTTGCCAATAGATCTTCTAACGTGACATTGGATGGGATGTTCTGAGATGGGGTATTAAAGGGCGGACAATAAGAGGTATCACTCCCACGGAGTGATCTAAATATTTCTTTACCCCCCTTTTTTCTTACCCCAGCCAACCAGATAACATAACCAACCAAGACTGTAATTAATCAAAACCACCAATGATAAGAAGTCACAATATCAGTAGCGAATCTCAAAGATCCAGAAAAAACATTTAAATGGAACAATAAAAAGCAGATTTATGTTGCTAAATGAGCCTTCTACCTTTTTATCATCGTGCGATCCTAGGGATAGTGAAATCTTCCTTAGATAGCTGATAGCTTTGAGAAATTCAAGTTTTGAGAATTAAACAGCCGCAATGATATCGCTTTGGGAACTTCATTTTTTGCACTTTTCGTCTTTCTGAGACAACACAAAAGTATTGTAAATTTTCAAAAATATATCAATGCACTTAATGAGTAATTACCCAAGTAAAGTTGTGTCCTTTTAATTGCTCAAATTTCTATTTAAAGCAACCGTCTTTACCACATACCAACGTAGCATATCAAAAGCGAACGCGAACTAATAACCTAATGACCACGTTTTCCAAAACTCCGATACAGAATAAGCTTCCCAAATTACATCACCAACCTAACCTTCAAAAAGTATCAAATAAACAACGCATTGGGATTGCTTGCTCGATTTGCGCGTCCTGCATCGATAGTTCTCCTATACCCCGGGGCGAAGAGGAATGAATGTGTAATCGATGTTTATAGGGGTGTTGTGTAATGCATTTACCCGGTGTGAGCCTTCCCTCTCCCCTTCAATGTATGCAGTTTTCGGAAGTTTAGAACTCGACTCCACACTCGAACCGTTCTACGTATCAGGTTCAAGGTCATGGATGAAATTGCGTCTCAAATAATTGCAAGCTTCTCCATGTACCGCGCGCATCTCTATCTTGCTCTTTTTTTATCCATCTCTGTTTCGCCTTCTCGTTCTCCATGCCGCGAGATGGCGTGTCAGCGCGTCGTAGCAAGCGGCGCCGGATGAATAATAGTAAGATACTGGCAAACGAGCGGTTATTCCAGCCAACTTCGATTGCAAATGATGCATGCATGTGGAGAATGCATAAGCAACACCGGTTTTCTGAGCTAAAAATAAACACAATTTTAATACGGTGGTATTGGAAAGATAGAAACCATATCGTACGTGTTTCGATGTGCCGGTGGTGATTGTACTCGCTTGTACAAATTGGTGGCGCTTGTGAGTAAACAAGATAAAAGCCTGTTCCCTTCCTGGGAATTGCAAAACCTAGGCCCTTCCTTCGCTTGTCTTGGGCAGCGGTCGCTTCTTATTGCGTCGCAAATGCAATTCGAAACCGGCCCAATTTCGAGCCCACCAAAAAACCTGTTTCAGGCCCTTCTCGCTTCGGTGTATTTGAGCCCTTTTTTGCTCGTGGATAGTGGTGCGTACGTGTCGTTTGTATCGTACGCACCAGCCTCCATACAACAAAGTAGGCGATGTTCGTTCCCTTCGACAGACGAGAGTCCTCACGCATACCACCGTACCAACACGAAGGGGAAGTTTGTACAAGCAAAACCTCCTACTCACCCCCTTGCGGTTGCAGCGTGTTGCAAGGAGGAATGCACTTTCCCATTTGCATTGGATGCTAATTGCTTATCTGGCAAGTAGTCGCGATTCGTGAACGCGTTGCGGACTTTTTTTTATCTCTAATGCAAATCGAATGGTACTTACCCTCCGGCGAATAAGTGAATGAAGGATTCTCTGTCACGCTGTGACATAATTTATCGGCAATGACTTGTGACGTGAAGATTTGCCACTTCCTTTCCGGCCTCACTTATTCTTTATCTTCGCGGACAAGAAGTAAGAAAAGTGTATCTGCACAAAGTTTATGATAGTTTAGTGTTTTTTTTTTGTCGTCTCTTACAAGAAACTTCACACACGCACACTATCGTATCGTTTCTATGGAGTTCACTCACTCACACACCCGTGTGGAACAAAATTCTTCTCCACTTCTGCTCGTTACTCTCGTGACGAAATGAATCCAATCATTTGTATTTCACTTGGTTGATGCTTTCACTTGGCTGATTAATGCTGATAAAGACGTCCCAAGTCTCCGCTGGCCCCCCTAAGGGTCTTCCCCTTTCTTAGCCCCTTTTTCCAGGCACTCGTCCACAGGCGAAAACGCACGCCGCCGTGCCGCGAAATTACACGGTGTGATGTAACTCAACTCAGAACGCGTGCTTTGGAGTCGAAGATGTTTCACTTTTCCGGCGATGGAATAATGTAGAACGAAGGAGGAAACGATAATTTTTCGCGCGAGAAGGTGCCGAATGAACAATTAAAGGTGCAAAACAATAATAAAGCTCTTCTTTCACTTCAATTATAGATACACGCACACTTTCAACGTAACGCACACAATTACACACAGCGATAAAAAACTGCTTTATGTGTCACAGATGTGAACGAAATTGTACGATACGTCTTGCAATGTTTACACGGCTTCACAGCAAACAATTTTGTTTCAATTAGCAATAGCTTCACTTTCTCTTGAAATAGTTCCAATAGTTTGAGTTAATGTTCAATTCGGTAATGTCTTCACAGTTGCACTGAAATCGCAGCTAACTTCTTTTCACATCCGCACACTTTGACGTTCGGAACGAGAATGCCTCGGATTGACAGCTTGCTGGCGAGATCTTCTGAAGAGCTTTGGCTGTGTGTGTTTGTGTGTGTGTGGGTAAAAGGCCTTTTTGACAGTATGTTTGGAATAATAATAAACAGTGAAATGAAGTGCTTGGAAGTGCGCCGTTGGAAATTGGTGTGGCAGTGGCTCTGCATTTGCCCTCGTTTTTTATCATATTTGAAGTGATCAATACGAGAAGTCGTAATAAAGATTACAAAGCCTTATCATTGATATACCCGGCCAGACACGAATCCTCCGAACTATGGGATTTTAGGAGATCGAAATTTTGACGACGATTCTAAAATCAGTAGACGACCTAAAATCTGCGATAAGGAAATCAAAGACGTGAAAAGTGGAGGATTCATAGAATTGATTATGATGCCGGAGGTAATTAATCTAGATAATGAACACAATTGATTTTCACACAAAAAAGTAATCATTTTGTTTCTTTCAAGGAAACGCTTTCATGTTCCTCTTAAAAAGCACATGCGCTGCTTACGAGTAGCGTTCAGCTTCTTAAAGAGCTTTTGAATCATCTTCTTGCTAGATTGTTTCACAGTCTACTTTCATGTGCCACTAAGCTGAATAGTCAATCTATCCTACGTTCCCGGTAGCGATCCAGATGGGATTTTGTTCCGATCCTATCGTGACAGATGATAGTCACCGTTACTAGACCATCCCCCTGGCAAGCTCTATTTGCGAGTGTAAGTCAAAAGTAAGCCAAAAATGGCAGGCATGACCTAAGAGGTCATTAGGCCAAGTAAGAAAGAAAGGAAACCCGATCGCTGATTGGTTTTGGGAGAGAAGTTTATTATATACCTCATTGCGTTCGATACATTGCCCATTCTTTGATCGAATCTCACAATTAAGCTAGGGGGAAGTAATTGGGGTGAGTAAAGTTACATACACATCAAGTACATTTCCATGCTTTTTTTTGTCTATACACAATCCTATCGGACAGAAGAATGGTTGGGGAAAAATAAAATAATGCATAACGAAACAAAATAAAGTATACCATTGCAGCAGGCGTTTATCAATATACATAGCGACCGGAAATACAACACACATTCTGCAGACGTTGACCACCCGCCCCATTTTCCCGAATCACAGTATGGAGCACGGGCTGTGACAGAATTGATGGAATTGCTGGGAAAGGTCCATCCGTGGGATGTTCGGGTTCGGCCGGACAAGGAAGAGGCTTTGATCTTAAAACATGTGCGCGCATACTTTACATACTTGGAATGGCCAAACAAACAGTACTATCCTCGATGCCGAGGATCGGTTCTAGCAAATTAAATAACAATAATCTTAAACACAATCATCCATGATAGGTCCTCTTGCTTCGTTTGCTTTATAGCTGTGGCCGATATTGGGTGGCTGAATTGTAGAATACTTTTGGAATTCTGAAATAGAGGAAATCAACGTGAATGTGTGACCTTTCAAAATAAAAAACGTAATCGCCTTTCCTACGTACCACTTCTTTAGGACATCATATAATCGTTTTTCGGGGGAAATGGCAGGTAATTGTGCTTTTCTGGTGATTGGCATACGGTGTTGATTTGTCTTTCCCCCCCTACTGCTGGTGTTAGTTTACTCCTTGTCACCCATCTTCACCTTTGAGGTCATGTAAATACCGACGATCAGACCGAACAGACCGATGGCAGAACCGAAGATTTCCACAATCAGAATCTTCACAAACAGTGCCGAGTTGGCGGCATCGGCCAAGGCCGCACCAGATCCAACGATTCCGACAGCGATACCGCAGAACAGATTGACCAAACCGACGGCCAGTCCAGCACCGAACATTACATAACCGGACATCCAGTTGTTGTTGCGGATGTTCTCATTGCCCGCCACCACGGACCACTTGAAACTGTCCAGCATACCGGAGAGCACGATGGCTGTGATCAGACCGTAGATAGCGACCGCCTCGCAGAAGATAACCGAGATCAAGTTCTTCGTTTTGATGCGCGGTGCCTTTACACCACCACCGACAATGCTCACACCGGTCGTGTGGATACCCATGGCCGCACCGACGACGGACAGTGCCACGGCGAACCCGATTCCAAGGGTGGCCCACATGTACGGGGAGGTTTCCTCCAGGAACCACCCAACGCTGACTCGTTCGCCCTTGCCCGTGAGGACATGGTAAAGTATCAATACGGTCGCTACCGACACGAACGACGTCGAGAAGATGTAACCGAGCGTGTATCTCATCTTTGCCTTCCTGCGGAAACGGAACGTTGGTCAGTATGGGACGGTCCGGCGCACTTACTAATCGATCCGTTTAACTCACTTTTGCGCGATTGGTCCACAAAATTTTCAGCAGCAACAAATACACAAAATTTCAGTCACAAGATCTGGACGTCATATGACCGAGAAAAGAGGAAGAACAGCAAGAAATTACCTCGCTCCGATTGTCAGCTGTCAAACGTCGGGTGTAGCAGGTAATCCCGATTATCCGGGCGGGTATTACGCACCAAATAAATAATTATCGTAAAACGATTTTTAATTAAAATGTCGATAATTCTAAATAGTTTTTACATTTTTGTCTAAATTACTGTAATATTCCATCACATCTCATGCAGCCCTACGCACAAAATTTGTGAAATAAACCTTCACCACCAAGATAATTACAGTCCCCTCCATTTGTTTCTAAACGTCAAATGACAGCCTTTTTTGTATGGCTGCGCTAAACAAAATCAAAACATTACGTGCAAAAAAAAAGATCACAAATTAAGTGCGCTGCGAGCGATAGTAGAACGCATATTATA
>KZ062234.1:0-19017 GCA_002091835.1 Anopheles maculatus
GCGCCTCTCGCTGCAACACTGCTCACCAATAAAGTGCCTCGAATTGATGATTCGAGCAAGGAGAAAACGCGTAATGCATCACGGGTGCTAAGGGATGATGCATTACGTTGGAAGGTTAATGGCCCCTCCTCGGATTGAGGATTTCATAAGTGTTATTTATTTATAAAATATGAGATCGGTCTAATGAGCCGAATGGGTAAGATTTATTAAGCCCGTTGTTCGTCAATCTTACCGGAACTATAAGCTCCACTTTTGGAAGTCACAGGGCTGGTAATTAAACATATTGTGAGGGTCATTCGGATAATTTCAATCAATTTTTCTTGTTATGTCAAGGGCATTTTAATTAAGTAAACTAACCGACCGATCGTTTGACGGGAAATGAGCGTTGATTGTCGCCCGGCGACCATTTTCAAGCCGGCGTCTCCTTCCATTATCGCCATTCACAAACCGTTCCCATCATTGCCTTATTTGACTATAAATGGACCGGCGGGTCTTGTTCTTGTTTGGCAATGTTCTTAGTGCTGCAAAAGCTTTACGGTAGAAAGCACACTTTGCTGGAAACCAGCAAGCGATTTTAGTGCGGGGTTCGTCGCTTACCGACCAGATGCAGCTCATTTAAATCTTTCGTTCACATTCGTCATCCCATGCAAGAGCCCATGTAAGCTGTGCGGTGTTGGAAATTGGTCCCCCGTTAGCCGTCAAACGGTGTCAGTTTCGTTTCTTTTGTTGTTCTTCCTCTTACCTCCGCACCTTCCCTGCATGTCTACCTTTATCCGCATGTTGCGATTATTAACGCGCTGTCTTGACACCGTTTTAATGCAATTTCCGTTTTAAACGCGTCAATCCCCCCGGATGGCCGGATGATGGACAACGCGCGTTGTCGCCGTAGTTTGTGTGTACGTTGATGGAACGCTTTTTTTGTGTGTTACATCGCGTTAAGACGTTTTTGCCCCAACCCCCTCGTCCGACTACCACCGGACAGGGGCCGCCCATCACGGTTGACCAATTTTCGAGCAACAAAGTCAAGGGAAGGTTTTTCGAAGGCTTGAAGGTTATTTTCCCTTGTTCATGCAAAACCTCTCGTTCACCGTCGAGCGACACCAATTCGAGCACAAATATGATTCGTTTGATTACAATACAACGAAAACCGCACATGGCTACGGTAGCTGAAATCGAAACCACAACCATTCCTTCCAAGGGTCGTGTCATGGTTAATGTGCTTCGCAGCCGTGAAGGTATCGAAGCGACCGTACTGGCTGCAAGAAGAGTTCAATTGATTTGTGCATGTGCATGTTGCCTAGCCGCGGTAGATTAGTGGTAAACAATCTAAATCGTCCAAAACATGACAGCGAGGGAAATCTGAACGAAGGTAAAAATCTAGCCAACGTTATGTTTTGATGAAAATGAGCATGCTTTCAATTTCATGCTTCGTCGCCGTGCCCGGGAGTAATCGGAATCGGTTTTCATTTTTATTCCACCCTGCGCTCGCATCGTGCAGCATCATCATAATTTTTCTTTTTTTTTTGGACAGCACGCGCATCATCCTCAGTTTTCCATTCCTCATCTTGTGAGTGAAATTGATGGTCAGTAGTTCGGTAGTGGAAAAGAAAGGGCTTTGAAAACAAGATGAGAAGATAATGCTATTTCGGCCACGGTCATCCGAACCCTTATACAGTCCTAAACACAAATAGTCGAATGCTTATTTGTTGAGAATTAACAAAAAACGTTACGAGATAATGTTAAATGTTATGTTCTGGAAAATTAAAAAAAATCCTAGAATGGGTTTGTTAAAATTTTTTGTATAATTTTGCATGAATTCTTTTAGCATATTTTGTCCTAATAAATGTTTTCGCGGAAAATTTAATGGTTTCGAACTTTAATTAAAAATCTTAAACAGGTAACCTTTATCAAAAAAACATTACAATCATGTATCAAATGTTTTCGATCCATTGTTTACGATCGGGATACGATTTTTTTCAATTTATAAATTAAAATCATGAAGTCTGCGGGACCAGGGCCTAGCTCTGAACATATAAGGACTTTAGAAATGCCATGGATTGAATTTTAAAATTAATAAATAGACAGTAACAAGGAATATGTTGTCGTAAAGCATTTTTGAGTAAGTTCAAGTGTAAATTAGCTTCAAATTCTTGATCTTTATCTAAGTCTAAGTTAAGATGTTTATGGAATTAAAAATAGAAGACGCATGATTTCCTCAGATATATTATTATAAAACAATGTACATTGTTCCGTCATTCCTCTTCTCAAGTCTTCTAAAGATTCTAGTCCAAAAACTAACAAACCAGACCGATAAACACAATATTAAAGAAAGAAATGTTTTTGTGTGCTTTCTGCAAATAACTATTCTATCTATTTTTTCTTGTGGTTGTGGAGAAATATACCAACGAATGCGCTTATGAGATGCACTAACGAATAATATAAACGAAAAGAATTCTTAAATCTCTTGTCAAACGAAGCGCCCTTAAACATGCAGATGAAATTGTCAGATCAGACCTTGTAGTTGTGATCTGTGAACCTGCTGCCAAGGATGACACCGAGACCACAATATTTTACTTTGCGTGGTACAGTTTTTGAAATATTCTCAAAAAAGAGGTGTTAGTAAAGTTGTGTTAAGAACTGTAGCTGGTCAAAATGCACATTGGGCATTTAGCGCGATGACTCCTGCAAAATCTAAATTAGCTAGGACAAAAAAAAATCAAAATCAACCCAAATCAAATGAAAAATCAAATACTGATTTTTTATTTCAAGTTTAAATCTCTGTAATTTTGATGTTATTCACGGATTTTTGATGTTCAATCGTAATTTGGAATAGAAAAAAATTAAAACGCGTTTGCTGGTTTTCAAGACATATTTTTCTAATTTGTAGAAAACTTACTATTACATCATTTATAAATAGATTTTCAAATTTTTGTTTTACATTCTAAAAAATTAACTTACTTGTAACGTACTTTATTGTCGAATATGAAGCTAATGAAAATATAACATTTCACGGCTCTTGAAAACAACACAAAAATACTTTTATCCCGATATTCGTTCGAAAATTGCCCACTGTGAAATGGTCCAATTTTTACCCGTCCACTAGCATCATCACATCAGGTGTAATGTAGCTCGCGTGAAAAGCGCTCAAAGCTGCATAACTATTAATTATGCGGTGGGAAAAATACACCAATCGGGTGATCGGTCCGATGCACATAAACGCCCCCTGTGTGGTTTGATGTGTCGAATAAATTCGTCCAACAGTTTAAACTTTATAATACGAAACTTATCGAAACGGTTCGATCGAATCGCGATCATCGTCCCGGTTGGGTGACCATCGCTTAACCGTGGTCTCACAATACAATTACAAAGCGTAATTGTTTTTTCTTACCCTTGCGTACCCGATATGACAACAGTTTTAGTGCATTTTTTTAACTTAAGTTTCAATTCGTACGTCTCTTTTTAAGTAAGTTTGTGTGGAACGATGTTGCCAAAATAAAATACAAGCTTAATCCATCAAAATCAAATCATAAATCCTTCATCAAGTGTGTTGATAGAAACTGATCGCCCATCAAATCGGTAGCATGCTTTACTTTTAACTTTGTGCTTCTCTACTGTGTGTGTCTGTGTGTCTGATCGTCCCACATAAAATTACAACAATAGCCGCATCGCAACAAAGTCAGTGAGACGGGTAAACGATTATGAAAGTATAATGCAGAAAACGTGATAAATTTATATAAATTGTCTTCTCTCGTGCACGTGCTCACGCTTATCGTCTGCAAAGCGAAACGGTCGTTGACAAAACAGGGTTGCGCTTATTGTGAGTTTTGTGTGTGGTTTGGGTTTGTTTAAAATGCAACACACATCGCTTCCCTGTTCAGTCCAGATTAAGATATGGTAACCGACCCACCGGCAAAGGTTATGGCTAGCGTTTTATATATTTGTAGCAGCTATCGTGGCACCAGGTAGGTCATTTCTTCTTCCCTCGATCGGCATTCGCATATCACACTTCCTGGTTGTGGAAAGCGGTCTGTGGACATACATGTTGCCAAACAGCACGCACACCGACCGGCGGACTTTGATAAGAAAGCTCTCATAACTTAAGAAAAAAAAAGGAACAAACACAAGCAACCGGGTGGTATCGATCACGGAAAGCCGTCGAAAGGCCTTCTCACTTGACAGACTTTCGGGAGTAGTATCTCAACGGTCTCTCTCTCTCTGTCGCTGTCTTTCACCTTCTCCCTGGTGGATGTCATTTGACCACACCATTTGACCGTTGCGCAATCAACAGCGGCCCGATCGATCGATACGTTTTTGTCGAATTATTATGTGGCGAATCGGATCGGAACATTTTCGGGGGCCTTTATACCTTATGCGCAGACGAAAAAGGGCACCGGAACCGGTCGTCAGCAGTTCAGCAAGCGACTGGTGTAAGGAATATTCCCAACGGAAAGTTGCTGAAAATGGGTCTGGAGTAGTGAAGAAAGTACGGCGTAGCAACACTGGAGAAGGGCAACTTTTACTTTCCGGTTTTACTGTGTGTGTGTGTTTGTCTGTTTGTGATGTATGTCCTCAACATATCAAGTTGGACGCAAGCAGTTCGCATGGGAGTATGCCTTTGCTATATTTATGCTTGCGAATGTCGTCAATGTCTGGGGTTTGGGTTTGTTCCGTGAAGGTTACATACATAAAATAAACGTTATGTGACAGACGGGTTCAGGTTATGAGACAATCGTGTGTCGTCCATCCGCTCGGAAGAAGGAGAAATTGGAGAGTGAGATGTGGAGATATGTTATGCTTTAATTATGAGACTTTCTTATTGATTGATGATTTTGCGAAAAAATGGAAATCGTTATAGTGATTAAGCTGTTAGTGATATGGAAATGAAGTTCAAAAACGATCACAAGAGTTTTAGATTTTATTGTGTCAATTGGAATAGCTTGAAGAAGAGATCTGGCCTTCCAATTTGAGATCTTTTTAACCTCACGTTGGGTAAGTGTCAGATTATTGGGATGAGCATCAATGCAATGAACGATGTAACTGAAAATGTAACTTCTTCTTCTTTGTTGGCCTAACGACCACTTAGGTCATGCCTGCCATTTCTGGCTTACTAGACTAATTGATACCGCATAGTTGGTTAGTCAATCCTCACTATGGGGGAACGGCCCAGATGAGACTTGAACCCCGGTCCTGCCGTGTGAAGACCGGCGCCGCTGTCGCATCACCACCGGGCCGCCTGGTGACTACTAAAATGTAACTACTTACTTTGAAAAATGGAGACAAAAACAGGAAACCAAATACATTAAAATGAGGCTTCATAATCCGACTTAAAATGAGGCTTCATAACTATCCGATTTTATAACTATTGGTTTTAATAGGTATTAAAGTTTATAATGACTTAAACTTGAAATGTTTAAGTCACCTTTTGCCAATTTCTCGAGCAAATAGAGAAAACCGAAACCGAAAAACTAATCCCGAAGTGTCTAGCAATAGACATACTATTTTGACAGTTTGGTTACTAAACAGGGCAAGAATTTGCAGTACTTTTGGAAAACTGAATATCAAAATATTTATCTAATTGTTGCATAAAGATATAACAATGCGTCAAATGTACATCGCACTGATACAAATGCTTTAATAATAGTTAATTAGTCAGCATATGTCGTTAAGAAAATATAGTGTACATGCCGTCATTGGTAAATAGATAGATTTATTTTTAAGGTTTTGTTTCCATTTCTAGAGATATGTGAACTGACCTAACCAAAAACTACTAGCATAATTATGTTACTCACTGTACAAACAGAAAAACAATGTATGGTTGTTATGTCAGTATTATCAATACGAAGTGTCCTGAAATATATATTTTAGGCTGCCATCCCTATTCTTTAAATTCGTCGTCTTTCTTGGCCTAACGACCCCATAGGTCATGCCTGCCATTCTTGGCTTACTAGACTTGTTACCGTTATTGTTACTAGAATTATTGTTGGATAGGCAGTCCTCACTATGGGAGAACGGCCCAGATGAGACTTGAACCCTAATCCTTCCGTGTGAAGATCAGCGCCGCTGTCGCATCTACCACCGTGCCGCCCCGGTTCTTTAAATTATATGCTACTATAAATATCTCAATCTCTAAACTAATGACAGCCTTTTTTTTTGTTTATTTACAGGTAAAAATCTTCCTCCATCTAACCGTTCCAATCGCTTGGTCTAATCGATTCTAACGTAAGTGTTCACGGATATTTCTTACTATCAACGAACAACCATAACGAACGATTACAGCACTCAACAAATAATTGATGGCAACACTAGAACATGAGCTCGTTTTGGCGATTAATTGGTGGTTACTTTCACTGGCAAGTGCGCCCATTTTTGTTTCGTTTTTCACAATCCTTTCAATCGGTCAGTAAGGTTTATATTTCCCCACCAAACGCCCGCGTAATGTACCGAGTCGGCCGAGGTTCGATAAGGAAGAAATGTGCCTTCCGGGAGCCACCTGCAGCACATGCTCATCGTCCAATTATGAGCGTTTCGGTGGCGATAGAATTGAAACTGGGCCTCTCAAAACGCCAGCAAACCTGCCACGACCCGGTGCTTACACAGATACGTGTGATAATCACGAAACGGAACGGTGGCCTCCTCCCTCAGTGTGGCCCATTTTACGTACACACGTAACAGCGCCGTGTGCCTTCTAGCGGTGTTTTTTGAATTTCGCCGCCAACGTTGCACACCGCTCTTGCGCTGGGTCCGGTGCAAATAGTGAGACCCCTTCGCTAATCGGTACGTACAATGCAAAACTCGGCGAAGAGCTCACCACCTAAACGTCGCGAAATCACGAAGAATGGCGCGTAAAAGCGGTGGTCCAACGGTTACGGCTGGTGTGTGGATTGATGGTGAAGCACTTTCGTGACATAATCAAACGGCAGGTGCGCTGGGTTCAGTGTTTGGCTGGGGTGATTGAGCGGTCGGGAGCGCTGTACTCCAGAGCCTGACGGGTTGATGAGACTGACGTATGTTTACATTGCGTTCCAATGATTTCGGTATGGGGCCCAAACAAAAGCCAAGGGGTCAATCAGTGTGCCACGGGAGAACCACTTCGTGATGATCTTGACATGATCCTAGCGAAGGTGCTCGTTGGTCGTGGTACGATGCGTGTGTGGTTCGGATTAAGCTAGAGAGCTTTAAAGCTCATTCATTCCATTCCGATCGGACCGAATAGCAGAGACCCTTTTATGGAGTTTAGGTTTGCAGCGTGTGGCCCAGCGTGTGGCTACGGCTAGCGACACAAACAAAACCAAATATCGTTGTAGCAATCGGCTGTTTCACTTCGTATTAGGTGTACAAATAATGTCTTCTTCGTTACCGTACATGAAAAATTGTTTTCGCTATACAATTTTCGAAAATTTTTAATCGCGAATATATTTGGCATTTAATAAAAACGATCCTTATTATTGTGTTATTATTATCTCTTCTTCTTTCTTGGCCTAACGACCTCTTAGGTCATGCCTGCCGTTTATGGCTTACTATACTTATTGTTACTGCATAGTTGGATAGTCAGTCCTCACTGTGGGGGAACGGCCCAGATGAGACTTGAACCCCGGTCCTACCGTGTGAAGACCGGCGCCGCTGTCGCATCTACCACCGGGCCGCCCCGTATTATTATTATATTATTATGTTTTCTACTAAATATTGGGATCTATGATGACTTAAGCTTGAAAATCGGAAAAAAAAATTGAAGTCACCTTTTGTCAAACAATCTAGCAGTCATAGCAGTTACACCTGAACAGGTCTCGAAACGTTTGACAACTCACCTACTATTTTGACAGGTGGTTCTCAAAGCGCGTCACAAACATGCATACTTTTTTGGCAGAATAAATAAGCTAGCATTTTAAGGAATTAAATCATAAATAAAACGTCAAAACACATACAGAAAAGGTCATCATTTACCAAGAACAATAATACTGTGGTCACACATCTCGCAATTTTAACAAAAGAACTTCTGTTAAACGGATCCTATTTTAAGGCGGACGAAGTTACTAAAACTTTTTACTTCACCTATCACATCGTTCCTACCATTTGCATACACTAGCAGGTGACCAAAGCAAATCGTGCCCCCCTCCCAGCTGCCAAAAAAAACGGTGAATCAGAGTTATCGAAAGCAAATAGCCGTGAGCCGTGCTGCGTTCGGGACGTTCGGCACAATTTGGTCACGAATTTTATCGGTTTGTTCGTAACCGGGTGCACGTAAAGGCGGAAGGTTTTGCAATCACAGTCGTTCGTCACTTGTTGTTTTCGGACACTGGAACAGGGTGATGAAATGCCACAACAATCAGCGTGCGTCCCGATTCGGTCAAGGATTAATACCACCAGGGACAGGGATGTACGACGAAGGTCGCCATATTTGTTACAATACATGCGCTCGCCACATTCGACACAAAAGTTAGGTGAGCAAGAAATAAAAAAGGGTACCAAAGATTCGACAATCAAAGCAGAGTGGCGTAAATAATATTTGCACAAATGCTAACCCGGATCGGGTATTATTCTTTTCACTGCAGTGTTTTTTGTTACGGTTGTTACGGGCTTTTTTTTCTGCGACCAATCGCTTACGTCAGTCAAAAAATTTCAGTGGATGACACTCAACGCGATGACCACCGAAGCTCGAGATTCGAGATGAAGTAATATAGACGGGAAAAGGAAATGGAACTCGCTCCTCTTGTGGATTGTGTCAACTTTAGAGGCTTCTCGTGGATATATACAAAGTTTGCTGATTTGTTTAGCTGAAGCGAACCGTCCGCTTTGTTTACTTTATCATTGGCACGCTGCAAAGACTGGCTCGGGCAATACAACCTCAATGTTCGAGAGTTATTCAAGTGTTCGTGAAGCGGTCAGTTATGGCGAGAACAAAATACAGTAGGCTTCGCTAGAATCGTGTTGAGAATATTGTGTTCCTAAAGCATCATGATGTAAGTGTGTTCTGTTGGCCGCTGATGACCATTGTGATGCGTAACAGGAAAGCTAATGAGTCACCCTTGGTGGTGAGAACAAAACACGAAAGACTTCGTCCAATCGGTATCAAAGTATCGCAACGGTTGGTGTAACTGCTTCTAACGCTGGACGTGCCTCAAGTGGCAAACCACTCTCTTCAACGTTAACTTCCTAGACACAGTATTGTGCTTTTTACTGCGTTGTTTTCCACTTTTTTCACACACAAACGCCCTTAAAAACGTGACCCTTTAGGTCAACTATGACAAAACCTTTTGCAAGTCGACACAAAGCTTTCGGTATAACATTTAAAGCCTGTAGGCGGGTTTTTGTTGCTTCCTTTCTTCGCTGCGCTTTTATATCAATACTGCAAGCTTATTGTGTGCATTCGCATAATTGATCGCTGCAAATTGTGCACCCCCGCGCACACCCGCACACCGTTTCCGCACCGAAGCATCATCATCAAAAGCGTCCCATGAGAGAGCAGCAGCATCAATTGCCGCACGCAATCAATTGTTATAAGGTCGTTGCTTCGTGCGCAGGAAGGGTTTTTAGCGCTTTGCTATCAAAAAGGAACCGAGTGAAGGTTTGTTGTTTTTTGTTTTTTTATTTTTGCGGTTAATTATGGAGTTCGATTAAGTTTCCTGCTTCCGTGTCGCGGCAGCACGGAAAATGGTTCATCAAGCGAAAGAAGCAACATGATTAACGGCGGCGGACAGTTATGGTTGCTCGTTCTGCCCGTCGTCTGCCGCACAGTGCAGCATAAAACCCATTGTGTGCAGCCTTGCAATGTTGCTTACTCCCCAGGTGCAATACTCTCGCCCCATTGTGCAATGTGTCAACATAGACAGAAGCGAAAAGAAGGTAAACAAAGACGTGCTCGGTAAAGTGAACGCCGTGGTGGATGGAATGGTTTCGTTTTTTTTTTGTTTTACGTACTTACGGTTAGCTCATTTAGTTTGCACACCTTTTCCATTACGTTTCTGTTGACCTTCTTGTCTCTGTATGGACGTTTAACAGCAGTCCATAAAGTGCTCGGTCAGAAAACTCGAGCGGGAAAATTAAGGATAACATGTACTGTTCATAAGTAACGGGATGACAACATTAAATGGACGCTCTATCCATTTAAACGGTTTTTTATTCTGAGCTGTGTTTTTACTGAATATTAAATTTTATTTTAATAATTCGTTAAATATTTAGTAAATTTTATTTAATTTTGCATTTTTTTGGGGTTCGTCGCTTTTCGTTGAAGTCTTTTGTTTATTTCTTTCTCGAAACGCACCCTTTCTCTTGAATTTTTCAGTTACACTTTCGCTATTTAAAAGTGCATTTTTGTTATTCCTTTGTCAGCCTGTACCAACACTAGAACCCGTTCAACAAAGCAAACAGTGTAATTGTTTTCCTCCCTATTGCCATATTGCTTATGGCCGGAACTTCTCTTTCTCCGTCTCTTTGTGAACGCTTCTTCTTTTCCCGCTCGCTTCCCGTGCTCGTAGCTGTATGTTCCGCTTGTTGCAAAGGAAAACAAAAAAAAGCACACACACACACTCCAAAGGGAAGTCGCAAGCCCTTATAAATTTTCATCACATCCCGCGGGCAAAGAAATACGATACCCGGGACACGAAATCGCTGAACCGAGGAAACGTCCATCGCCGAGTGTTGTTGGAGATGCAACTCACAAATGCGGCGGGAGAAAAGAGTTTCTAGCATAACGTTGAATCTCGCTCTCTCTCTGCGACTCTCTGAAAACTGCATTAAATGTATCGCTCGCTTAGTGGTTTTGTGCACGGCGAGGCGAGAGCGTTTTTCATTCGCGAGAGCGTTGCGACTTAGAGCGGGGTAAAGCGTTACGTTTAAACTTCCCGGGGTAACGCTTTACGCTCGATGGGGTAACGTACGGTCGCACGTTTAGTTCGACTTTACGTACGCCACCGTACGGACCGAAAACACGACCCGCTCTCCGTATCCGTCGAGCCAAATCGAGCGCGAGCGCGCGTACCTAGCCGATCGCGCGATATCATTTTCATTTCGTTATTATTTTGTTATCTTTCCGGCGAACAGCAACAGCTTGCCGAGGACTTTCATCCTCCATTGGTTCACCTTGCCCAGGTCGGGTTAACTGTGTTTGAACGCGGCTAATTAATTGGGAACTGTTACCGGCAAGTGGACGCACGACGCAATCCCGTTTGTGTTACCGTTTTGTTGTTGCTGTGAAAATCTTTTAAACGTGAGCAAACCAAAAATTCGAACACAACATATCGCGACTTTTCCGAACTGGTGAACAAACCCGAAACACACCACTCACCACTTGCAGCAGTGTTCCCGTGGTCGTGCGCGTAGTAGTGCGGTTTCTAATTTAAATTTTCGATTGCGTGCCACATTCAAAACATTTGCGTATAATTTGTGCGTATGTTTCGCTAAACGACACGCGTTTGCGGTTTTTCTTTTGTTTTCGGGGGGACCCCCGTTGAGCTATCTCGCAATCTCGCGAGGGATCACTTCCTCCGGCCGATTTCACCACGGGCAGAACCGAGGCCGAGTGTTTGATTCGGGAAATCGGGAACGAAAACATAAAACCAGGTGATATACAACCGTGCAGAGAAAAGGTGTACCTGTGTGTGTGCGTGTGTGTGTGTAATAATTGTGCGATGTGCATCATCGAAAGTTGATAATTGGTGCGCGAGTTTGCGATTTTTACTGTATGTGTGTGTGTGGTCGTCGATGTGTCTGGTAGCCCTTAGGGGGCCGGTTTAGGTCGCGTGTGCAAGTTTTCATGCCCAGTTTTCTTTATCCTTTGTTTTTCGGTGTGCTACAACGAATGCCGGTGGAAAATTAGTGCACGAAGGTATGAAGCGAATATCAGAGGTGTCAAGCGTGTGATACGCTTTATATTATTAAATCGTCGATTAATGTCCCGAGGGGCAAGGCTAAAGGGCTATTGAATTTAAGGTGTGGCTGTCGCGATAGAAAGCGATAAACAGTTGTACATAAAGCTGGTTTGATTTTCTTTTGAGTTTTGAACGTTCCAAAACGAAGTTGCATCCAACAATTATCGGTAGTATGAAGAAACGTACTGCATCGCTGCATCAAAAGTGTGTCCACCTGTAAGTGTGTTTGTGTGCTGCTGTGTAAAGTTTGAAAAGTTGTTGCCGCAAAAAAAAACAGCGTTTTGAAGACCTCAAAACCTACACGGAGCCCCCACGCCTACAATACGCTTAAATGCCCACCTTGCCCCAATGGCATTTGAATAATCAGTGTTGGTGCGATAGATCTGTGCTGGGTGCGAATGTGTGCATCCGCAACTGAAACGCAACTTGTTGCAGCTGCTGGTTACTGCTGATGAGCGTGCGCGCCCGACCACAGTTGCAGTGAGCGTTGTGCTAGTTTTAGTTTCTTGCCTGCATTTGCATGAAATTAATGTGCCCGCGTGTCAGTGTGTGTGTGTGTGATGATGTGTGAGCAAAGTGAAGGGAAAAGTAGTTAAGAAGAAGAAGGAAAAATGCGGCGTGAAGCACAGAACCGTCATCAGCCGGGGGAAAACAAATCAACCTCAAAATGACACCCAACACAGCTGGAAAGGAAGAAAAACAAACGAAAGATAGTTAACGCAGCGATACTATTTGTGTGGTGGGAAATTTACCAAACCATTTATCAAGCGTACCAGCACGGGTCGTAAGCGGAAGCAATGGAAAACTTTTCCACTTTTTCCCCATAACATATCAGATACAGGCAGACATTTGACAGATTTTCTCGTGTAGCGAATTCTGGTAGCGAAAGACCGAGCGTTAGGGAAAAAGGCTGTCACTATGAAAAGTGCCCGGAAAAGCAACAGCTTCACTTGTCACCTTGTCAGCATACCTTCAACTTTGTGCGCAAGAAGCAGAGAGAGCGAGAGAGAAAGCTAACTGCGGGTGTGGAGTTTGCACAGCTTTAGCACAAAATGCATTACGCCTGACGGGTTTGCTTTAGTTTTCCACACACCATTTTAACAGACAAAAGGAACAAATCTTACCGAATGTGTTGCTGCTGTCACGAGTATGTGAGAAAATAAAAGACAATTCATGGCTCCCTCCGTTGGTTGAAGTCCGTCCAGCGATGGGCAGCAAGTTTGAAGAAGCGACAACCAGAAACCCGCACACATTAGCACATTTATTTGGAATGTACCGTTTGCTTGATGTGTTTTGCTGGGTTTGTTTTAAGTAGGAAATTTTTGCGTGTTGCCGCGTCTTGTGTTGCATTGGCCTCGGCTTTAGGGTGGAGACTAAAACGGGAGAAATGTTGTTTTCGTTTCGTTTTCGGAGGTCTTCTGTCCGGTGCTACACCTGAGCTTTTCGCGAACTAGTATGTTAGAAAATAAAAGACAATTCATGGCTCCCTCCGTTGGTTGAAGTCCGTCCAGCGATGGGCAGCAAGTTTGAAGAAGCGACAACCAGAAACCCGCACACATTAGCACATTTATTTGGAATGTACCGTTTGCTTGATGTGTTTTGCCGGGTTTGTTTTAAGTAGGAAATTTTTGCGTGTTGCCGCGTCTTGTGTTGCATTGGCCTCGGCTTTAGGGTGGAGACTAAAACGGGAGAAATGTTGTTTTCGTTTCGTTTTCGGAGGTCTTCTGTCCGGTGCTACACCTGAGCTTTTCGCGAACTTGTTGCAAAACACTTTGCTTGGAATGAGACTCGAACTCGATTCATTTAATTAGAACAGCTATTTAGCATTGTATACAGATGTTTTACGCGGGTTGAAAATTGCGGTAGAGAATGTTTAATTGATTAATGTTATTCGGCACGCGTAACAAAACGTAATACACCATTTGCATTAAGCGCTGACGTATGTTTACATTTAAATGTGATCTGTTTACAAAGTTTAATGCACTTTTTTGTATTGATTAGTACGGACCAATGTCTAATGTCTGAGCAGGTCCAGATATTCCGTACAAAATGTCTAGGATTTTGTTCCCCCCAGTTTTGCCCCATTCCTAGCTCAAACAGAGCATGATTTTGATGCTGACCCGCTTTCCCAATGCGATAATGTATTCTAGTTCGTACAGACGTGTGGTTGTGCATACGCAAAAAGCATCTCCCTCGGCTCCTTTCTCCAATTGAGGTCCCATCGGTCGCAAAGCGTCCCTCGTTGTAAACTTCCGCCGTAGAAATCACGGTCATCAGAACATACAATTCAATAAGGGAGTCCGAACCCTTGAAGCGTACCAACTGAGCGTACCTTGGAGTGTAAACTTGACACGGCTCATTAAGTGAGTCTTAATGGGAAAATAATATTGTTTTGGGTCGGTTGAGTCGTAATAAAAAGGCTTGGAAAAAACAGCATAATTGATTCTGTCGGCTGGTTGCTTGCTCCAGTATTCAATTTACGTCAATCGATGGCGTGCGGATAAGAATTGCTGTAAAATTTTTGTTGATCATTATTAATATCTTCGTTCCTAACTCATCAGACGGCTAACTTCCGGAAGAAAGTGAATATTTCTCCTACTTACTGTGGTTCGTCCGCTTTCCATTCATCCAGCGTGGTGAAATTAATGGTTTAAGGAAACGCAAAGAACGTCAAAGTTGGCGAGTGAGATCGCCTAAGATTTGTTTGTTCCGGTTCTGCAAAACGTGCGGGTGCCGATGATTCACTGCCGCCTCCAGACATTGGATTCTACGCCACGCTACGTCAACCACCTCCTTGTCAGGAGAAAACCATCTCCCGTACCAAGAGAACGAGTTTTGACTGAGTGTAGCATGACGCCATTAATCCTACAGCTCCAGCTGACAGTGGTAGTAAAAGGATGGTTGTGGTTGTTGCGTTTTTACTGCTGCAAAATAAAAACAACTTCCTACAATGTTTTCATTTCGTAGCGACCCTGAATCCAGACAACCCGGTGTCCCGGTTTGGAACCCATGCTTTTTTTTTTTGTTGCTTCCCAATCTCTCTTCCAATAATTCTTCCAACGCGAGACGCGAAGTCGAACGAAAACAAGTCGCAGTGAGTCGTGTGTGCGAATGCATGATGTTTGCGTTGGTGCGCTTGTCCATACGAGCGGTGATCGTGTAACCTTAATCGCTGTGTTTCGTTTCCATGGAAAAAAACGGGGACATAGTAAAAGGCTAGTTTACCTTCGAAGGTAATCGGAAACAGCGTCACAAGCGGTCTTTGAACTCACCCTTGCCCTGGAGGGCCCTACATCCCGTGGCATGGGAGAATCGTTCTGAGTGAAGTGAAACGGCTGCAAATGTTTGTTATTGGTATCGTTCTCGCATTACACCGAGCGAGACAGATCCGAAAAGCACACGATCATTGTTTACCAATAAGATCATTCTATCCCAAGCACAAAAGGGTAAAAAAGGGTATTGGCAGACACAACTCGAGAAGTATCGCGGGATTTCCCGCCGGCACCGAATGGAATCGAATGTGTGTCACGTGTTGCTGCGGGACTCATCTGACCTTATCGGGACGCCGGAACCTGATCGTCACCCAGTTGCTGTGTGCTGCTAGTCAGTCAGTGAGAGGTGACGTAAACCTAATGGAAGTCTCTGTTGTCGCATTGTGCACTGTTTACGGGTTTGCTTTCTAGCGGTGTGTGGAGCAACTTATTAGCTTCGATGACTAATGAAGTTTTGTGCTCACAGCTGCTTGGCATGTAAACGTTTGTTTACTGGCCGGCACGTAGTTTGAGATATTTGTGAGATGATGCTATGAATAGGAAAAAAAAAATTAGTACATACAATACTTTTTGTACACAACTCTCATGTTGGTCCTCAAAGACTTGTAACTATTGTTGATCGAATATGAGTTTCATATTTCGTGACACTTTAATTCGCAGCAACGCAAGTTGAAAATATTTCTTTTAGAAATCAACGCTCTTGGAAGTTTCTCTTCTTCCACAAACTAAAGCCTCGATCAGGATCAATCGTTTACCGACCTCGGAAATCCCCACCGCCATCATACAGTCATCATTGACATGTCTCACCGTCCCGAAGCACGCAACGGAACAACGTGATCAGAATCGGCAATCAACAGCAAACAAGATCGTTCCATGCGTACTCAAGGTATATCCACCGCAAAGAATCAACAATAAAACTCACTGGCAAACGCACACATCTACACAACTTACGTTAGGCTGGTTAATTTCGCACAAAACCTTAATTATAACTGTCTTGATCCATCATCGCTCATTGTCTCCCGAATGGCGTGACTTCCCATATGCGCATGGTCAGCTTGACAGTTCTTCCGGTTTATGTGTCTCAGCAAATTAGAGGCCATCAATAGAAGTTGTCTTCCGTGGCATAAGTTAGCGTTAGCACGTTTAATTTTACGTTTCTAGGAAAATTGGGAAATTGGGCGTTAAGCAACTCAAACAGGAAGTTTTCTGAAGCGTGTACCAACATTCTGAGAAGATAAAACGAACAGGAAGAAGAAATTGATTTGATCAGTTTTGCAACATTAAAGTTAACGAATGACTAGAGTTATTCGTCGATAGTTCGAGCTAATTAATCAACAGTTATATTAGGTTGTTAGTGCCATTTGAGTGATTTTCCTTGTACATGGTATTTGCGGCACACTTCCTTCTGTCAGTGTTGATAAGATTTTGATTGAATTGGAGCATAACTGTGGCAATTAGTAACAACTGTGAACTTCAGGAGCCTGAGTTGTAACACATTCTTTTGGTTTAGTTTTCAATTTTGTTGTGATGTGTTTCCCAAGAAGCAGACATCCTGTTATATTCAACTTTCGTACTTTATGAATAAACATTTCACAATTTTGCCAATTCAAGCTAAACAATACCAACCAAGACTTTCCCTTTCATAACACAAAAACACAATCATTGATTTTATCTGGATGTAAAAGAACATTACGTACCGATGTTGCTCATTATTAATTTCGTATTTTTTTTTTGTCTCGGGAACTTGATGTCTTTTGGGACACTGTTTCGTAAAGATCCTATCTTGATCGTCTGGTGCAACCACAGCACAGCCAGCAATCTCTCTTTATTACTAACCTCCATTTCTTTCTGCCCACCACTCTTCCCGCAAGTGATCTTGACGCTCACTAAGTGCAAACTTAACTGCATCCGGTCCGGGTGATATATGTTGCGCTAATGCGTCGGCCGTTAACCGTCCAAAAACAGAAGGCTCCCTGAGAAGACTGCCAGCCGCAGTGGACATACGAAGCGACGAACCTACCCTTATGGTGGTGTAGTGTTTCCTTCCTTTGATTGCACTTTTGGAACTCTGATTTCGTTGTTCGCGCGTTAATAGGGTGGACGAGTGAGGCCGACTGAGGCAGGAGGGTTCCTCCGTTACTTTCTTCCCTCTTTTAGGTGTTTTTCTCACTTTTACTCTCTTCCTGTGCTCCGGTCCCGAATAACAACGCAAACGATCGACTTGAGCGCCGAAGAAAGGGAAGCGCACAAAGTGGCATAATTTCTCATCATTCTCAGCGCAAGGCAACTACCCGTGCCAGGTCGCCACTTGAAGAGGTGCTCTCGAGCTCGAGGTGCAGCTTCCGCACAAGATCCGTAACGCCTCATCGCGCTTTTGTTCGGGTTTTGATGGTCCGGAACAGAAATTTCAATTAATCTGTCAAATCTAACCGCCATGTGCCGGATTCCTGCGTCCCAAAACGATCCACGCGAAAGGCGAAAGTCGACACTTTTTCGTTTGGTACGGTTAGTTGTTTCACTTTCCTACCGACAAATAGCCGGGCCCGATTAATCTTACCGAGTGGAGCCAGCTTTGTTAGTGCTGTGGAATGCTACCGCGATGAAACTAAATCACGGCTTTTTGTCAGCTGAGCACCGCCTGTGTATTGTCGGGTTTATGGTACAGAAACGAATCGCCATCAATTAATATTCCACCCTGGGGACAATTTTCGCCCGCAGACTGGTTTGGGATGAGCGAGAGACAATCAATAATGTGTGCCGGCACGAGCGAACGGAAAGCGAATGGGATGTTAACCGTAATTAATATGCAATCTTAAATTTTGGATGAGTCCGGGTTCGTTGTCCCATGAATAACTTACTCTCGGAGAGATCTAAGATATGTTGGGCCGTGTCTCTGATAAGGGACCTAGATAAGATTGACGCCTTTTAATGGTTGTTTCAATCGCGCATGCTTTGAATCCGTTGTGTGGATGCATCGCGCCCACTTTTTGTGTCTTAAAGTCACCAACAGTAGACTCAACAAGATCTCAATGAACTTTCATTGGGCGAACACGTGAACAGCGTGGAGAACCCTTCGGAATATTGGTTATGCAGCCCGAGTACGATGAGAAATGAAACCAAACACGCAAACCAGGTGACCTATATATCCACTTCGCCGACGGGATCTCCAGAAGTGCAGCAGATAAAGCTCCCGATTCCATTTCCGACCGTTCCAAACAGGCGAAAGTGGCATCCAATTCCGGTTCTATGCTGGAAGGGAATGTGTGCAATCGTGTGGCCTTGATGCAACAGAATCCTCCAGCTACAGCTAATGCATTCCGTGACCAGATGTGCATCCCACCAGGTTCGCCTGGTGCGCTACCCTGAACTAGAACCAGATTTACGCGAGAGTGGGACGTCCCACTTTCGGGATCTAGTCGTCGATGACTGGCTGGCGTGAGAGACACTGCTAGTGGGCCGGAGCAACCATCCAGCTCGAAATGCCAGTTGGACGAATTGTCCGTAGCGCGAGAGGGCTTGTGCTGTTCCCGGCTTGGTAAGAGAGTACAAAAATAGAAACAAGTTAAGCGCACATCGCAGCGCCATTACCCTCCGTTGTCCTGTGGCCCTGACACGATCTGACTCACAATTGGTTTGAGTTGATGGATGATTGTTTTCAATTAGCTTAATCGAAACTTCTCTCGCTTCACTCACCCGATCCATGTCATCGTGGTGGCGGCATCACCATCATCATCTCCCCGTTTGATCCCCCCGGTGAATGTATAATTCGAACACAAAACGACGTCGACCGGCACTCAACAATGTCGCGACACGCAATTCCGTAAACCTTCCATTCTCTCGATCGCATTACCGAGGATCGAGTGTTTCTGTGCGGATATCGC
>KZ062234.1:28659-43740 GCA_002091835.1 Anopheles maculatus
TGCCGGTAAAGTTGTTACAACCATTGAAGTTTTGATCCTTATTATGATAAGAATTGATTAAGACTGCTTCACTCGTCAATCCTCTATAGATACGATAATCTAATATGCATAAGAATTCATTTGAAAACGTCCTTTCATAAATACATTCTTCAAAAGTTAACTTTAGAGTTTTGAACCCAAAAATTTGCGCATTTACGTCAAATAACATTAAAAAATAGTTGAAGTTTTCCATCAAGTAACGTTTTAAGCAACGCTTTTATAAAACCTCGCCGATGTTACACAATTCCTATCCGCACAACGATATGCGGTATTGCGTTGATGAAATTCGGGCTACTCTTCCCGGCAGTGAACCAAACACTCCAAATGCTGCCAAACATGACGACGCTTGGCTGGATAGACTTCCGCTGTTTTATTCGGCGCTTTTTATCAAACAATGCTTCTCCACACCACGATCGGACGGCAGACAGCAACAGGTACGCATACATAAATGCATGCGCATCGGTCGGTCAGTATGCCAGTTGATTGCGTCAAACTTTTGCTGCTCCTCCCTGCTGCCTGATGTGTGTCCACCATCACCTTCAACTAGCCGAACAAAGCAACATCGAGTGTGCGGGAGTAGTGAAATGGATAGACGAACATTAAACGATGAAAAAGTTGAATGTGCGAAAAGCGAGAGAGAAGGAAATGGTGCTAATGTTCGGACGGCAAAAATTGAAACAGAGAGACATGAGCAGAGTTTGCTATTGTAGTACTGAAGTTTTCATCACAATAGTGATGCAGTTTGGAAAAATGAAGGAACAAAGGTGCAAGCGCAGAGGTCAACGATGATGCATACCAATGCACCCGTGTGTTTGTGTTTGAGTCTAATGAACACCCTAGCTTCGGTTCAGTAAAATGTCCACCGTGCTGGAATAATGATGAATGGATTGTTTCGTAGTCGAACTCCGTGACGTTTCCGCTGGAAGCGTGCGTGTAGGAGGAATCACAACCACAAACATCCGATCTCCGGTTGTTTAATGAAGCATTTATATGCTGAAAGTAATAATCTCACACAAACATCCATACAACAAGTAACGAGTAACCACACAACTACTCGAAAACCGCGCGTACTTAGAGCGCTGTAGCAAACTATGACATCGTGAACGTAGGCCGCCATACATCCCCAGCAAACTTGAAACATAAATTCGTGTAGGTGACGATGCATAATGGTTCCTTCATCAACCGCTCCAAGAAGATTGCTGGGGTAAGGCGTACTTAAGCGCCTCCGATGGCAAGAAAGCCTGCACATGTGAATGCGGGTTAGGTAGCAACAGGAACGAAGTGAAGCAATTTCTTTCTTCATCGAGTACCCTGAGTACAGATTGTTGTTGTGTAGGTGTAGGAGACGCAGTACGACTTCATTGTCGCTGGAGTTCAGGGAAGACAACAAAAAAAAACAACACCGGCGTGTAGCGCGTTTCCTTCTTTTGCATATGGACACGTTCCACGGAAGTGAAACTAATCAATCCCACACGTGTGAGTGTGTGCGGTGCTTTTGCTTTGGTACGTGTTTATGCTTTAGAGAAATGAACGATACGAGTGAAATATGCAACGAGGAAAAGAAGAATGTTGATTGTAGCGGTTGTATAACCGTTTCCATGATTTTTTTTCTTCTCCTTTCTTTGGAAAAAGTGATTGGAATGTAAATACAATGGCGATCAAGCAGGAAGTTTAAATAAGTTTGTTCTAAAACACACGCATTTCTGCTCATATTTGATGATTAAAGACTTGTACGATCAATCACTGTGGTTAGCTTTTGTTTCGTAGCTGTACTGACTCTTTTATGACCGGTGTATAGTCAGCATTTTTACTCATTTCGCAATATGTATCTTGTTTTCGGTGGTGACGTTTGAAGCTAAGTGATAGTGATGATTTTACTTATCACAGGTGAAGTTTTGTACGACTTAAAAAGAATCAGTAATTGTTTAGAAACCCACCATCGTTTTGATTTTCGCTTCTTCAACCTCCAACTCGATATTTTACATCATTTAACTGATTGAGCTTCTGCTACAAAGAGAAACCTCAATCCAATGATGTCTAAGTGATCAGCATACGTCAGCATTTAAATCTGGAATTATGGACGAGGATTACCAAAGTATACACCTCTGATGTGTGAACGGTCATTCCCAAGATATTTACAAGAAAACATCCCAAGTAATTCTTTAGAGTCACACTTCTCAATTTTGTCGATTGCCTTCCCTTAAAGGCGTCAACGTTTGCCACCCTTTGATGATACACTATTTCTCGCGCATTAAATTACATGTCTTCGCACAGCTATTAGTAGGCGCGGTGCTAGACAGGTTTCATCATCATCCTGTCGATGTTGTTTGATGGGAAACAGACAGACCACCGCACTTGTGTCCCATCGTCAGCAGCGGCAGCAGTTTGATCATCGTGATCGTGTCACCATTATCAAGCTACAAACCTCTCTTCCCTTAAGCATTATGCAAAGCAATCATCACTTTCAAACCCATCTCATCCGCAGTCCACGGTTATCTGAAGATAAGTTAAGGGGCGATGCATGCTATGCAACCTTGCTGTAGTATGTTCCGTTTCGTTAATGAATGCATCGATTGATCGTTGGGCCGGCGACATAAATGTCCAGCGGATAAAAAGATTTATCTAAAAGGAATAAAATCTTGGCTCTTGGCTTTTGTTGACTAAGGACCGACTAAATCACCGCGTCACTAGCACGGTGACCTCGATTGTATTTGAAGCGATTGGGAAAGAGACTCACAAACGTGCTGTTTTCAATCGAAAAGCCATCTACCTAGCTGGTGGCACACGCTGTACGAGATTGCAGGTGGTAGCATTCCATCGATTCGATCAGCACGTTGCACCGTTGTACCGACTGCTGAGTTGGGGGAAACGATGCCTAAAGCTGTCATTATGAGAGTCACGTTCTGTGGCGATAATTAAAATGTTGTAAAGCTCTCGGATGTTACCGAAGCGCCATGGTGCAGAGCTTCGGTTAGGAGAGATGGCCCGACAGGGCAAGAGAATTGTTGACAAATCGAAAGACTGCAAGCGACGAACCCTGGTTTTTAATTGAAAATTATTATCTCCCTTCTAATTTATTTTTCCGTTTACGATTGTTTCGGTGTTACATGTATTTTTTAAATAGTTTAAATTTTAGATTTATCAAACCAAACCTACAATGGAGTTTCACAAAGTTTGCTCGTGCTCCATCAATCTTATATTTTCAGAAATATCCATTTTGTTTTTGTGCTATTGTTCGGTTCTTGTTTCCAATTGTTATGCGAGCGAGCTAGCTTACGGGAGCACATTTCCATAACGTCACGTCGAGTAGCGTCCATTTGTTCCGCATAATTATGGGACCATCACTTGAACAAGTGAAATGTTGTCCCGCTAGAGCATTGTTAACATAATTGACTCTACCAAAACAGCCCGAAAAGGGTGTGAAACGCTTTCATATTTAGGGAAATACTTGTTGCGGAGGAATAAAGTAAGCTTGTTACAGAGTAGAAAAGCAAAACAGCATTTCGAAACAGAATAAAATTAAAATAAAACACGAATTAATTACCTCAAGAGTGACGGGTCAGTGTTGATGGGTGCATTCATGCGTTGGAAAACTGTTTTGTTTTGCTTTTTTCGGTAATAGCATATCAATCGGTGTTCATCATCTGAATTTCTACCCTAAAGAAATTGTGTCCAGCTCCATTCATTCAATCATCAACCGTGTCCGTAAAGACACCAAACTGTCCATCAGTTTCAAACTCGGTTTACGATCTAAAACCGAAAACAAAACGAAAGAAAATCCTACCCTGCTAGAACCTTTTGCTAGCGGAAAATTGTCGCAATTAGAGCAGAAAGTGTTTTTTTGTGCCAGGTTTTCGGATACTTCCTTTCGCCGGCTAGCAACCGAATCCATTTCCTGTTTCAATAACCGGGATTCACAATTAATGCTGCGTATCAAATCACTGCCGAACGGTAGCGAGAAGTCGTTTCGCGTGTCCCACCCATTCATTACACGCTTTCTTTCTGCCCAAAATGTACCTTTCCGGTGGCGCCCATATTGTACGTCCCCACTCCGGAAGTCGTGTTTGTGTGTGTGTCTGCGTTTGTTACTAACCAATGACAACGAATCAGTTGTGTACGGGGTTTGCAATTATCTGCGCTTCGGTCGATCGTTAAATTGTCATCCATCAAATCGGATTTTCTCCGTTGCAATTAGACGGGGCAGTTGGTGTCCCTCGAACGCTTCGAAATGGCCGTTCTCCGATCGTATCAAACCCACCAGCCGTAATTTGTATTCAGTTTGGTGACCGAAACTAGAAATGGTTTAATTTAATTTCATCCTAACAACATCAATTATCGTTTTATAGCCACAAGAGAGTGGCTAATGTTTTCCCGGTCCCTTAATCTTGAAATCAGTCAAATCATTTTCGGTGTTTGTACAAAATCATATCACATTTAGGGTGGTTTTGTTCGGAGCGCAAAGGTGAACAAAATAAATTGTAGGCTCTTATCGAAAATTGCTCACCCCCCCGGCGTGTGTTACATTCCACCGCCAGCAGTAATTACTATTATCAAACACCGACACACATTTTGGGCGCTGCCGAATGATATAACGCTACGGGAAATCGCTTTCATTTTCGCAGAAAGTAGAAAAGTAAAAGCCTCCATCAGCAGAGTCCTCGCCAGCGGGGCAGCCAATTGGTGGTGGTGGTGGCGGCGTGTAATGACAAAATAATTGAGATGTTTAGGCAGATCACTTGACGCCTGAACTGTTGTGATTGCGTATGTAGATCGGATAATCCTTTCGTTACGGTGTTTTCGCTGCGGGTTGTTAAACGTGGTGCGATTTAAACGGCTTTAAGCAGCAGCAGATCGCCATCGAAGTTAACAAAACCGTATGATGCGATTTTCCTATCGACCGTAGGACCTCACACACACAGGAGCGGTTTGTTGGGATTGCTTTTGCTTGACGTACCGAACTTTCCATTTTCTTGCACAACAACAAACCGCTTTATTTAAAGCTTTACCTTTCGAAGGGAGAAAGGGACACTTCTTCCCTGTTTTGTTGACAGAGACACAGAGCTGTCAAGTAGTGTGAGGTTATGTCAATCAGATGGAACAATGTTTGTTACTTCGGTGTGGATAACAAATGCATCGATTGTGCGATGATGCACGATGTAGAAGAGATTAGTTAAAAAGTAAACGATTTAGCAAAAATTTTAAATTCTTTATATGCATTTAATCTTCTCCTGTTGAAACATTTGGTCATCTAAATGTACACCTGCTATAAGAACGAATCTTCTTTTTTTTCTATCTTCAATTTAACAGTAATGGAATTGTGTACGTGTTGTGCAAAAATTCAATTTGCTTCTTACCCAAAATTTGTTATGGCTCTCTGCTTTATGGCTTGAAATTGCTCTGTAAAATAAACCTCCAAAATTCATACCGCAAAAAGCCGAAATTCGCGACAAGCGTTTTACCCTTCAAAAACAAACAAACATCTTTTTTGGACAATAAATTTGAAACAAGAAAAAAAAACTATACCATAGAGCAAACAAAGTAAAGAAGAAAAAACAGTTGCAATAAAAATCTTGTCACTGCCACCAGCTGCACTCAAGTGAATCGAACGGAACGCGATCTGTTTGATTTTTTGCTTTCTGACCTTCACCGTTGAAACAGGTTGCGGACAAAGCCAGACCACCACCCCCAGAGCCAAGCGAGCAACAAACATTAGAGCAAGCAGCGCGTCAGCTGCTACAAAAATTAGAATAATATTTCGATTTAAGTCGTAACGAAATGGCTACATTATGGGTTATCTTCACTCCGTCCCATTTGGTGCCGGTGTACGATCTACGAAACTTCCTCTGCCAATGTTCCTCCTACAGACGCACCCACGGCCCGGTGTAGGAGATGTTGTGCGAGCGCACAATTAGGAATGCAAAAGCTTCTATTTATTAATGCATCATAAATATGGCTAACATGAGGCACATACCGAGCATGTGATGTTTTTTTAGGGGTTCTTACTCGACAGGGACGTGCGTTGGCTGGAACAAATATGTGCAATTTGTGTTTGAATTAATTGTTAGAATAGAAGACACAACGAAGGGTTTCTTACGGATCTTGTTCTTTTCAGTTATTTTAATTTGGTTTTCAAAAAAGCTTGATCACATCTTTGTGGTGCCTTGTGCAATGGAAACGCAAAATTCCTGCGTGCAAATTCCGTAACTCTCATGGCAGGAAAAATGTGCAATTTGCCCTCACATCCCCGGAAAGTACAATAAAAAAGGTGCATGTCAATGGTCAATAGCGGGGTAGCGTTTTTCTCACGACAAATCACTCTTCACGACTCTCGCGCCAGCTCTCGTTCGCTCGTAGAAATTTGCATAATAATAGCGTACCTGTGCGAACTTTCCCTTTTTTTTCACGACCAATCCAATCCATCACGATGGATAGGTTTGACCGCTAAAGTATGGCACGAGAGAGAGAGAGAGAAAAAGCGACGATGACTCCGACGCCACCCCTGACTGAACCTTGCTTCAACCTTTTAAAGTCTCGGTCATTGAAGCACGGTCGTGAAAGAAGCGCAATTTGGCACGCATGATCGTGTGAACTGCGCCGATTTGAACTTTTCATCAAGTTCGTGTTAAGTACACATGGAGGTTTTTTTTTTTTGATCAAAGTCCCCTACAAAAAGGAAAAACTAACGAAACCAATACTCGCACTTGTGGCGCAAAGGTAAAGCATAAGAAATCAATTCAAACCCTTCTCTTGCTCTCGCATTGACTCTCAACTTCCGGTGTTTGGTGTGATCGGTCACCGGTGTAGCTGTCACTATGGCTGTGCCTTTCATCGACACAGTCTGCCGACCAAATTTTTGGCAAGTTTTCAAAAAAGCTTGATCACATCTTTGTGGTGCCTTGTGCAATGAAAACGCAAAATTCCTGCGTGCAAATTCCGTAACTCTCATGGCAGGAAAAATGTGCAATTTGCCCTCATCGTCGGAAAGTACAATAAAAAAGGTGCATGTCAATGGTCAATAGCGGGGTAGCGTTTTTCTCACGACAAATCACTCTTCACGACTCTCGCGCCAGCTCTCGTTCGCTCGTAGAAATTTGCATAATAATAGCGTACCTGTGCGAACTTTCCCTTTTTTTTCACGACCAATCCAATCCATCACGATGGATAGGTTTGACCGCTAAAGTATGGCACGAGAGAGAGAGAGAAAAAGCGACGATGACTCCAACGCCACCCCTGACTGAACCTTGCTTCAACCTTTTAAAGTCTCGGTCATTGAAGCACGGTCGTGAAAGAAGCGCAATTTGGCACGCATGATCGTGTGAACTGCGCCGATTTGAACTTTTCATCAAGTTCGTGTTAAGTACACATGGAGGTTTTTTTTTTTTGAGTTTCAAAGTCCCCTACAAAAAGGGAAAAACTAACGAAACCAATACTCGCACTTGAAGCACAAAGGTAAAGCATAAGAAATCAATTCAAACCCTTCGCTCGCTCTCGCATTGACTCTCAACTTCCGGTGTTTGGTGTGATCGGTCACCGGTGTAGCTGTCACTATGGCTGTGCCTTTCATCGACACAGTCTGCCGACCAAATTTTTGGCAAGTTAGCAGACCTCGTTCCAATATACGTGATCGTTTTTGGGGTTTCCCTGCCCAAAATGTATCCCTGTTTGGTTTCAAAACTTCCACCTCACACACAAAAATGGTTAAAGCTTGCCAAAAAACAATCAACGTCACTTGCTGGACGAGGTGCTGTTTTTGAGTCTTCTTTTCTTCCTCACTGCAGTTCCTCCCATTCTCTTCCCTCAGCATTAGTGGCAAGCCACTCTCATTCGCGCAAATTAATCAACCGCAGCTAACGAACCATTTTTGTGCCGGTGGGAACGATTGGTCAATTATAAGTAATTGAGAGCCCCTCGGAATGGCGTGGAATGAATTCTGCCAGACGAAGTAGATCGCAACTGCCGAATGGAGGAAAAAGTAACCTTAAAGTTCGTGCTGCATGTTCATCCGATTGCGAGCTTTTTGTTGCTACCGGGATTGGCTTTTGCAGCTGGGTGCGCTGCATATTCGGAGCAGAGTTTATAGTTGCAGTTGCAGTTGCCTTTCGTCGAACCCTGGAGCCCGCCGATGGTCACATGGGATGCGATATTGTGATTTACCGGACGTTTTGCGGTCATGCGAACGGAAATTTGTTTGTCCAACTGTTGCTTTCCCACAGTGGATCGATGTCCCCGGGAGGAAAAAGGAAATTGACCGCTAGTTAGTTCGTGTTGGGGGGTTTTTTTTTGTGGGTTCCCTGGTTTAATGGTGAAGGAAGTAACCATTTTTGAAAAAAGTGGCTATTTGTGTAGTCAAATAATGTGCAGAAATTTAATATCTCGTCTGTATTTGTTTAAGTGAAGCGTTCTGAAGAGGAAATGTTTGATTGAAGATAGTCTGAGACGATTTTTTCAATAATATTCGTAAGCATTTCTTAACCAAGTTGTTGCTAAACAATCACTTACATTTTTGCAACCACCACATAAAGTCACGTACTTAGACAAAATTTAAAAAAAAAGATTTCTAATTCAGTTTTTGTTTGCAACTTCAACATTACCTTCCCAAACCGTCCTAAATATCTCAAACCCATACCTTCGCCATGGAATGCTGACGGTTACATCGGGCTGTTTGTTACCCAGAAAACGCGTATGCGTGCCTTACCGCAACAAAAATAAACCATCGGTAGGCATTTTTATCATTCTTGTTCCACAATGTGCAACGCGTTGTTTGAATTTCTGTTCGTGCACGCCGTAGCAATACCGAAGTAGTTCAATTACCGTCACGATTTCCATCCATTGTACGCCGGTGGTATACAGCGCTGGACAACCCAGGTGACAGACATAACCTCAAAAGTGTACCGCTCGAAAATCACAGCAATTGGTTGGTTATATAGTTCAACCACACCCTTGGTTGTTGGGACACTGGGAAGCAAATTCGTCTCTGTTTTTTTGTTGACGTTGTAAATGATGGTCCCCGACCAGTTTTCGGCTGACCAGTAGCGTAGTGGTTGACTGCACGTGAAGAGGGACCCTCTTTCCACGCACCATTGGGTTTTGAGTGCATGCAAAGTGGCATTATGTGGCGTTGGTTGTTACGCAGGAAGTCTAGCAGGAAAGTTTCTTCTTTTGGGTCTTAGTTTTTAGAGTAGCTTCATGCGTTTGACAGGCTGTGTTGGCTCTTGAAGTTGCCGAGAAAGACACAACTGTTTACGAAGAAAGATATTGCTTCAAACATCTACTCGAATTCGGTCATAACCTATATGCTTTTAATCGTGAATTATTGCTTCTGAATCTCACAACTCAGTGGAACTTTCACGAAGTTTTACCAATGAGGAACGCTCAATTTATAGCTACCAGTATCGGTTTTCAAAATACACTTCTTCACCACCATAACCACAAGAAACGGGGCTTTGCAAATTTAACACGCACACACACACAACACACAGAAAACCCGCACTTGGAACCTGTTCTATCAGGGTCGCGAGATCTCCCATATGAATGTCCTGCGCGGGCGTTTCACATTCGCCTCATCTTGTGTCGCACCTAGCAGTGCGGACGACCGATTATTAAGACTTTGATTCCGTTCGGTGCCGAAAGCTCCCACATATGGAAGGGACGGCTACAAATCCCCGTTACTGTGCCTGTGATCCATATACGGGTGGTCAACTTCCAGCAAGCACCGGTAACGCCACAGTCGTTGTGGGATACGAAGAATTTTGGGAGATTATTAGCAAACCAGAAAAAACTGAAGCTTTGCTCCATATAGGGAGCTGTCCCGTAGAAGGAGGTTCGCCGGTTTTTTTTTGTTGTAGAAGAATTAAAATCACTTGTTTAACACCACCGGCCATCGATCGTTCGGAAGCTTCACAGCGATAATTATGAAGAAAGTTAGCCACAGAACGATTCTCAGCTCGCGTCGTCTGATGAGCTTTAATTGGGAGAATGAAAGACACTGAAGTCACCAATCCCACACATCTTCATCCACCCAATGGAAAGCAATAAAAGTGTGTGATTGGGTAAAGAACGAACGGAACGCACCCCAAAAGCACACGCGTTGTAGGCGTTCGATTGGGAATGGACTAATTTTCGTAGAAACCCTTTTCATAGTCACTATTCACAAGCCACAAGCCATCATGTGAAACAATATTTCAACGCGAAGGTTTTATTTTATCACAATCGCCGTTGATCGATGCGATGCCATTTCGGTTGATGGGAAAACAGAATTACCTCCAATAAACGACAGCCTACGCGACTAATTTATTTAGGCTGGCAGCGCATCCGGGAATGGAGGATTGTCAGTCGGACATGGTTCTGGGAATCATGGGACGCCTACTCACGCGTCGCCCCAACAAGTCACTGACTGATTCGTAGGGTTGATGTGTTCATCTTCGTAATTGCATTCAAACATCCAGTAGGGTTTGTCTTTAAGGTGCGTTTCAATGACGCATTTACAGCTTCGTAATACGCCAATTTGTGTATGCACTATTGTACAGAATTATGCTTTTCTAACGAAGCTGCTTCTCCGCACAAATTATGCATATTCAGCAAACCCATCTCAAAGATTTCACACAAAACCTTGTAAACGAACGATTTGTGTACCATGGTAAACGATTTTCAATGTTTTTTTTTTCGAAATTGAAGGGCAAATATGAATCGATGCCCAATTGCCCATTTTTTGGAGGTGAGATTAGGCGCGTACCAGCCAAGCTTTCACTCGGTGCGTGCGATGCGTGTATAGCCAATACCGGCCCTTTTTCGAAGATCACGCACTTTTCGGCAGGTGGTAATATCTTCTTTTTTCACTTTCCATTTGGTACAGCAGCAGACAACAGACAACTGCTTTTGCTTAGAAACTTTCGAAACATTTCCTGGAGCTTCGGTGGTGAATGGTGAAGTTGTGGATGTGTTTTTTTTGTTTTGTGTTAAAAAATTATCCATTCTCATGATCATCACATGTGTGCGCGCCCTCAAAGTGTCAACTGTTGGTGAGGAGGTAATTAAAAAAGTGCCATGAGTACATCGACTCACCATGCCTGCCAGGTGTCGATGTGGTTAACGCTTAGCCACGTTTCCTGCTTAACGGCTTAGCTGTTTCGGGAAACAGGGCGGAATGTTTATTCTTCGCTGAAGGGCTCGCAGGGTGAAAATTGTACTACACCGCGCCGAACAAACCTGGTGACGATTTGCGCATTGAAATGCATTCCATAATGTCATCGGACTTTGTGGTGTGCGTATTTACAGCCAGCTGTGTACTGTTTGTTTCAAGTGTTTCTTCCCTCTTATCTGCACACACTTCTTCAAGGGAAAAAGCGACACCATGTCCAACAACGCAACCAAGTCGGTGTAAGCATTAGAGTTTGGTCACACTTTCCCCTGCTTATGCTTGCTGGTAGCGTCGTACACACATATCGTCCCGAACGATGACCTTAACTCACCGGTCAACGTCGATATGTCATTTAATTAGCCAACTGAACCAACTGGCGACGGCATAAGAAATGTGCGAGGAAAAAAAAAATACACACACACGCTCAACTCTATCTCCACAATTCGGACTTTGGAGATAGAAAAAAAGGAACGAAAACCCCGTGAGATCAAAGGCGCCGTACGTGTGTGCGGCATCGTTCAATCAATCAATCATCATTATGACGCGTGTATTGGATTCACGGCTGAGAGATGCTTTCAGTGTACCGGCTGCACACTCCACACTGGAGTTCTCCTTTTTATGTATAAAACCTAACCGATAAAAACCTCTAAATCACTATAGTGTCATCATTAAGGCTCGAAAAAATCTCCTACCATTAGTAATTATTGGAAAACGGGCGCCTGTTGTATCGAAACTGAGGGGAAAAAATCACTTTCGATTTCCTACCTATACGTATGCTGGTCTGTTCCGAGTTTCATAACAGGGATTACTGCGAGTCGTGCTCCGATCGTGCCGTCAAATGACAGCGAAACGCGAGTCGTTTGATTAATTCTAAAACAGATTTTCATGCCAGAAAGTGTAGGAGTCGTCTGAAGGACGCAATAGTTTCCGTAGGATGTAGCTTTGACACTACAACCTCCTGATGCAACCGGTTCCATTTACCGAAACTGGTTCAAATTTACTATGAGGAAGCTGACATCGATACTATGCTATTAGGTAGAGAGTAGATGCTTTGATATGGGCTGGATTAGGGCCAGCTTTGGTTAAATTTTGTGATTTCCGTGACAAAGGAATCACTGTGCGTTTCAACATGGAATACGGATGACATTTCGGAATTAAACCCTTTATGGTGACATTTTAAAACTGTCATTTTGGAGTAAAATTGATGGCAAGAGCCATCTAGAGGAAAACATGTGAAGCACAAAATACTGGTGATGAACTACACCATGCAGATAAATATTGAAAACATGATCCCTTGTTTTTTAACTTAATGGAACTACCATTGAGATGTTTATCTCATATAATTCTCCAAACATTTTCTATTCGTTAAGCATTCAAGAGGAGAATGCCTCCCTAACACATAGAAGAAATGTGGAACGCGAGAGTACTGAGACCTCATGATCATAAAATTAGTAATCCCATATTTAATGACAGTTGCTTTTCTTTATCTCTTCTCATCCAACAAAATTTACATCATACTCCGTTGAGGCTTTTGTGGGTGCAAACCGGCCACCATAATATAATTGTCCCCTTGAACTCTAAAGGCAAATCCATAAAATTTGTAACCGCGTCTTGTCATTTGTTTGCCGCCGTGTTCAAGATGCAAGGCATCGCGTATTATTCAACGTGAGTGGGGTGATAGCCTGACTTTTCTCTAATGGATTGGTGACTTTCGGTCCGTACGAATGCGCGTTGCATAATACGATTGGATTATTAAAACTGTCCGTGGGTGTCCTTCGGCAGCAAATAATTTCCCATCACTCGATGGCGAAGCGACATCGCCGTTGCACGCCGTCATTCGTGTCTCGTCCCGGACAGCATCACGATTAAACAATCAGCTATCTAATCGTTGACGCGAGATCTACAGCGATTGAATTAAGCTTAAAAGGCTTATTTGAGTTCGCTTGTACTACCTCTACTGTTACCATATTGGCCTTGTTGACTGTTTACTGAAATTGAATGCATTATTCCAAAGCGCTAACTTAACTGGAAGTTTAATCCAACCGACAAGCATCACGGTATTTATTTCACTGTAATTGCATTCCCGACAAAACCGTATCTCCTTCGCTGCACCGAACCTTAATAAGGAAATTAGGTGTAGGAAGCTACCCTATAATCTGCCAGCGTGCGTTGGCCAGCAGCAAACAAGCAAAATAAAAAAAAAACATTTAAAACAGTTTTCTCTTGCGCAATATCAATGGCACGCAAGCGCTAGCAGCAGATGCAGTTATTCCAATCGGAGAACAATTCACTTCTAGGTCTCGGTGAGAAACATTAGCTGCACATACCAGAACCAGAGCCGTGCTTTCTGCATAGGCATTTCATGCCCTGATTATCGTCGTGTAGCACCCGCAACCGGTGCTCCGTTATGACGATGTGTTGATTGTGAAATTAGCCTCCGTTCGCACGTTCGCCGCCACGCGCGCATATTCTGATTGGACTAGAACGCCTTCTACCTGCTGTGCGTTGCTCAGTGGCTCTGGACTAGAACGCCTTTCCACGCCAATACACACACACACACACACACACACACACCGATCACTCACTCTCTAGACATCGATCGATATTGCGGAAAGTAATGATAACTCTGCTCAACTTTGTATTATATTCAAGTCTCTCCTACACAGCAAGACAGTGGAAAGAAGTCACATTCCACGTCTCGTCAGGAAATATTTTTAGCACCACCCACCGGCAATGTACCTGCAAAGTTGCCAATGACTTGTAGCGGAAATTGGGCAGTTGGGTTTTTTTTACGCGAATAAATTCTTAATTCTTCAAACTACCCACCACGATGGTAGTGCTGCCAAGGGTAATGAATAACACGAAGCCTAACAATTGCGGGGCACACCGGGCATTGAGGAGGTTTAATAATTATTCCAAGAGGTTAAGAATTCGCAGTCTCGTTCAGCAACGTTGTACAGTGTACAGGATCGTTAGGAAAACAGAGTCTCTTGTCCACCCGCGCTTGTTTGCTTGTGCTCAGGTCGTTTACGTTAATGTACACACAAAATCGGTGGATGCCTACGCAATTCCGAGGATTTAGGACGGTAGTTTGAGTGTTTGAAATGTTTCGTGTTTAAGATGATTGAGTCAGCAGCAGCAAGTGTGACAGCTTGATAGGTTTTAAAGCGCGTCAATGAGATAGCTGGTGAAACGAACGTGCTCACACATCTTCACACACTTGAAGAACATTTCTGGAAGTTAGGATGTGAATCTTGAAGTGTAACCAAAATGTTTATTCCAATTTACAGTATTTTCCACAACGAAAAGTGCAAATTAAGGTGAAGCAAAGAAGGTTACACACCAATACGATTGAACCAAGTTTTTCGAATCCAGTAAACGAACTCAAGAATAAGCGAATAACGAAAAATAGTGAAGTTATCAGTGTGATTGTGTGTTCATCATCAACCAAAGCTCTCGGTCTTATCAACGGAAACTAGCGACGAAATATCACTGTGGTCTTGCCGATTGTTTTCCTAATCTGTTGGTGAAAGTGAACCCGATGGGTATCAAGCTGACACAATTACCATCGTCGGTGGTCCTGCGCGTGCTCTTTAAGGTCTGAGAGTCTTCAGCGATCCCAACCTTAGCTCCCCCCGGGGTCAAGTACACGCGTGTGTGCTTACTCCACGCGCTCATTAGCTCGGGGCACAGTTTGTACGCTTCCGGCGTATTAGGGCCCACCCCTGACGCAATACACACTAGCCAGCATTGGCGACGCTAGAGGGACCGCCCTAGTGCGGAACATCCGCTCCGATCCCTGCCGACCGGAGAACAAGCTACACCACCAAAAATCATGCTCGACTCGGAGCTGTACCCACGCGGCGGGGACACTCATCACGGGCAGCACGGACATCATCATCACC
>KZ062234.1:44166-87010 GCA_002091835.1 Anopheles maculatus
TCGGAGTGGAAGCAGCGCGCTGAGTGGAGGTGGTGACAGTAACAACAATCATCAGCATCATACGTCCGGGTCGGCTAGTATCCTGAGCGATACAACCGCGGCTGGCAGTGGTAGTAATGCGAGTGGAGGAAGCAGCAAGAAGCGCACGATAGTGCTGGTGGGCGATGGAAGGAGTCGTGTGAGGCGTGTTGTGAGGACACAGACAAGGCAGATCACTGTGGTGAGCTACTCGGGACGAAAGAAGGAAACGGAAACGCACACCAGCCATCACGCGACTATTGTCAGGTGAGATTCTAACTGTGGACGGAATATCGTGAGGGCCATTTCTTGGAGAACCTTACCAATGCACTCGAACTAGACCAAGTGATTTATTATGTCCATGAAATGAAGTATGCGTTGAAGTATAAAGAGTATAATTAATTCTTATGTATATTTTTATCTTTCCAGGTAATTTTAAACTCTCTCCACCAACTTTGATGAACTCGAAAAGCGATAACGATAAGTAAAAATCTCCATCCATTTACGTCACTTTTAACTGAAGATTGCAAGAATTATTTGAATTAAAAATACCATCTTTGTGCAACAACATCATTATAAAGATAATAATTTACTCTAATCTCTTAAATGTGAAGCAGCGAAAGTAGACACTTTTTATGCGTTCTTCTTTATCGCAAAAATAAATCTAATCCCCATTGGCACAACAAATGGCTTTACATCATCGCTACCTTAGCGGATGAGGAGTTGCATCGCACTTGAAACGAGCACAATTAGCATTTTTCTCAAGCTTCTCAGCTTCCCGCCCGTATCTCATCGGCGGGTTGACAAGTTTTGTTTGCTTTTAATTTGTGAAGCATAAAACAAACCTTCATGAAGTTTGCAGGGAACTCACCGGTGGTCTGCAGCACGTTGTAGGATAAAAAAATATCATTAAATTCGTGGGAAAATTAATGTAAAGCCTATCGCGTAACAGAAAGTGCAAGCTCTATACGGCGCATAGTGCGTATCTTGGGCGAATCTCAGCACAGATCTGTTTCTTTTTCATTAGCGCTACTAATGTGGGAGAGTAAAAAAGGGTTGAAAAAGAGTAAAGGGCGAAACCAGAGGATGCCCAGATCAATGATAAATGTGTGTAGTAGTTCCCCTGTTTTTTCGACCCGCTTCCATCTAAGATTGGGCCATTTGTGTCGATTATGTAAATCGCCCAACCTACCGGTGTGCTTGTGCACTAGTGAGCCGGAGAGATTTAGAAACGATTGGAATAAAGGCAAAACGAATGGGTGGAAGCCTGACGCGCAAAGTGCAAACCATGCGGGTCATCTGTCGGAAAACAAACAATTTTTGAAACGTGTTGGTTGTTGCTGCAGCTTGTTTTTTGGGTGGAAAGATTTGGTGAAGATTAGTTACACCATTAGACACCATTAACTGCTTTTGTGCGATGGGAAGCGCGTTTGCGTTGGGTCATCTTTTCGAGATAAACGCAACAGGTGGCCGATGTCTAAGGGACTGTTCTGTCATCGGCGTGAGAAATCGAATGCTTGCCAATGGAAGTCATCAACGCACAATCGTGCTTGATGGTGTCAAAGGTAGTTCTACCAACATCTTTATTAGATTTCGAAGATGTTAGACAACGATTGCCGTAACGATGACCTTACCATCATGAGAAAGACTAACAACAGCTCCTTTGTTACCGTGCACTGACCCACTGCCGTGCAAAGCTAGTAAATCAAACGAATAGGCCTCGTAACTCTCGTGCTCTGAGTCTCGAGATATTTTTTTATAGCTGCTTCATGCTGTAAAACAAACATAGTAAAACAAAAAAATCATAGTCACATCCTTGAGAATTGGTGTACAAACAAAAACTTTGAGCAATTAGGACAACACATCACATATCACACAAAAAAGTAATCAAGAGGTACAACCGAACGTTGTGATAGACGAAGCCAAAATCGATCTGTGTCCGGGAGGCGTAAGGGGCATGACTATCGAATCACACACAAATTTACACGTTTCCGTTCACGAGCTGACCTTTACGATGGTGCTTAAACCTGTTGTGTGCAGCCGCGGAAGGGAATTAACGTATGTGTGTCTCTTATTTTTTAGAATGCTGGAACACATAATGAAACCTAATTCCCACACCATTGGAAAACTCCAAACGTATGTTGTCACTGTAAATGATCTTTGATTCCCAGATCATGGTTAATTACTCGGCTCGGAACTTCCAACGTAGTTTTTGCTAAGCTCGGTGAAGTTGATAGATTACAGTTGGGATTAGGACCGATTTGAATCGTTATGGAAATAAGGTTACAGACCGAACACACATATTGGAGAAAGAATTTGTTTCGTAACCTGCTGCAACCAACCTGACGGCGACAAGAACTGTAAAGGCCAAAGGAAGTCTTGTCCTAAAACCTGTGGCTATTATTTCCAACGTACGGCTTTGACTTGATCGTGTGCCAGCAACTGCAGTTCGCTTCGGTAGGTACGTGTGTTTTGTAAGCGTGGCCCCCTGCGGACGTAGAGTACGGCTACCTTTCAAAACTGCGGCTACTTCATCGAGAACTCGAATAGTTGCACGCTCTCCACGAAATGCAGGTTCTACCCGATGTGCACTGCTGCTGTATTGCATTTGCGTGTAATGTAACCAGCCCGTCGTGAAGCTGGTTTCCCGTAGTCAGCAAACCTACGGAGGGGTATGGTTATGGCTCCCGGACACTAAAAATAACCAGTCATAAAATCGTACATTTCTCACGATCTCCCTCACGAGCTCACCTTGATATGGGTGGGGATGGACGTGGTTGTAAAGGCGATATGACGAGTGTACAAAGTTGTTGTGTGTTGGAACAAAAGCATCCACATCAATAAATGCACACCGCACAACCGGTAGTTCTAGTTTGAATGATGATTTTAGATCTACTGATGGGCAAGAACTTCACATATGAATATTATAGTTGCTAGAAATGAGAAACGCCTTAGATTGATCGGTTCCATTCATCAGGATCGTTATTGTGAATGGTTTATTAGCTTCGTATATGGCTATATTCCAAGTTCACACATCCATCTCCGAACCTTAAAAGTTAGTTTTAATGCATTGATTTTAACTTCCAGAAACCCTACATTCATTCATCAACCTCTAACTATTTATCACCCGGTGTATTGTTTGGGTCAGCTTCCTTCTCGCACTAGATCCACCGGTCGTCTAGATCTAAAAGCGCAGACACTCACGAACTTGGAGGTAACTGTAAAGGTCACGCTAGGCAAACGTCTCCTAACCGGATTCGGGGAACGGAGGTTGTGCCAGTCTGTAGCCAGTACACGCGCACGATCGAGAATTAATTATTGTTCTCCCCGGTGTTCTTCCCTCACCTGGCGAAGGACACGTTACCGCCCTAGAAATGTATGTGCCTGGGCACCGTACCAACCAACGACAGAACTAAACACACGCTAGAATCAAGACACCTTCTACTACACGGAGGTGATGTGTTATGAGTGGGTTCATGTAGCATGTCGGCCAGTCTTACCCGGTAAGTGTGGGATCTAACGTACCGTGTGCGTGTGTACTTCAAGCTCCAATCTCGGTAGATCTCGCTAGGTACCATGTTTCCAACGCGATCTCTCAAGTGTCAGTGTCAGAGCCCGACAGTTTGGGGGTGGTGTCAAATGGTTTGTTTACACAGATTTGGACCATGACTGCGAGGCAGTAGAATTGCAAGCAACTAGAGATGATTGGTAAAAAAAAGACCGTACGTCCATCAGACTCGTTGTCAAACATGGTTCGAACCTTACAACACAATGGTTCGCTTCTTGTTGGCTATACATCAAGATCAATAGTACAGTTTTGAGTGGTTTCTCTAAAGGCGTGTATACTGTAGATCAAACTTCGATCGTAGCAAATGAACACGTTTCACTTTCGCTTTATTGATTGGACTGTAAATTGCAGTGCTGGGACTTTGTCGAGCTACATAACCTACCTTCGATCAACAATTAAGCGCGGGGAATGGATGTTGTCGCTAGTGTGATACATTAGTCCTCATTTCTTATGTATGTTAACTCCTTCTACGGTTCGGTACAGTTTGCTTAAGAAACGTGAAAATTATCACGTCAAATGAATCGATGTATAGACCGTACAAATAGAGTCTCGCCTCCTGCCGTGTCTTGTAATGAACTCGAACGTGACATTGACATTCACGCCTTTTATCAACGGTGGGACCACCGCTTCACGTCGCTTGCAAAGAAAGAAGTCGGCAAAAATCGTGAGCATCTGAAGCGTCTGATTGGATTTCGGTCGTGAAAGGTGTGAAAGAGCTCGGCGACACAAAATGTACAGTGTGCGAAGTTCATGGTGCGCGTGTGTCCCGGTTAATGCAGTTACCTAGCAATAACCTTGATAACTATTGCTGAAATTAAGTACTGGAACGAAGGGCACGGTGATAAAGCATTCTACTGTCTGCACATTTTAAATGGCGGCTAGAAGGACGACCAGTTGCAATGGCCAGGTTCCATTCGCGGCCCTGCAGCTATACTCCTCCTTGTTAATTGCTTACGTTTAAATCGATAAAGTATAGGGCCGGTCGAGTATATTGTTGGAAATAAGTAAATTTTATTACCAACAGAACTGTCCTCTACCTGGCCAGAATACAATTACAGATTCAAATGATATGAACATGTGTATGTACAATTAACTATTTTTATAATTGACACTAAGCCAAGACACAAGTTTCATAATCTGTTCACATCTCGTACCAAGGCAACATCCTTTGCTACACTCTGTTTTACTTTTATGCCATGCTAATTAAAGGATTTGTTTTTGTCGTGCTTAATTAGTATTAAGCCATTTGAGGCATATCTTGATGTTTTTGTTTCACTTTCATTACTTACTGTTTCGCATCGCAGCGCTACGTCAAACAGGTGTACCACATAGAGGTCAAGTTTAACGTCATTTGAAAATGGACGTCCCTCAACTAGAGCCTTTAAATTACGCAAAAACGTGCGTCAAAAATGCCAATCTGTTCACTTTACGCCATCATCCGTTCCAAAATTATGAACGACAACCAGCAAATCAGCCAGGGAAGATCGCTACAGCAGATGAATGGTATAGCGAATTAAATCGACGCCTCTGAAAAGGACAAGGGCGTCCTCCGAGCAGCGACAGTTTCCAACAGTGAACCGATAGTGGTTTGCAATCGCCACAATCGATTAACAAACGATAGTCACTTCCTCGGACGCTACCAAAGCGCGTTCGCTTAGCGCTCTCGTCTAACCAGCTGCACACGAAATGCGCAACGTTCACATATTGACCGTTTGCGTGACTCATCAGTTGTGTACACTACTATATATCGAGGTAGGGTTTTGCTTGCTTGATTATTTACCTTGAAAAAAAAAACACACACACAGACACACATACACACAAACTGGGCTCAGCCATCTTAGTGCTGCGAAAGATGATGAAGATTCACAATGGAAACGTGTCGACATAAGTCAAGCGTGTACACGTTCCAACCGCAGCAAAAGGGGAAGAATTACGGCGAGCGTAACTTACCCCGCTGCCGTGACACTCTATACGAGAAGACTCGTAACTCTTAAAGTGGACAAGCGCACGAGACAACCACAACAAAGCTCCAACTTCATCGTCGGTAACCGCAAAGATGGTAATGAGTTCATGTTGTGGCGGGTTTTCCCTCTTCAGGTTATACTCCGACATCTTCCATTCTAAGGTCCAATTCCAATTTTGAAAGCAATTCTAAGAGCAAAGATAAAAGAACGATGGAAGATTAAGATGGTAACCGTAAAAAGACCATTATTCGGTGTGGGTAATCAATACCGATCATGACGCAGAAAATTTTCCGATCCATTTGGTTATTAAGACATTGGACACGGGTTGTGCTGTAGAATGTTAAGGATACGATGCTCAATTTATATCTGGAGTATTTTGAGGGTGTCAAAGCACAAAATGAGTAGCTAATTTTGCTAAAGCGAATCCTAATTTGGATTGCAATTACAGGGCTGTTACAGCTGGCGCGGATTTTGCGTTTCGCGCGAATTTTGCGTTTCGCGCGGATTTGGCGCGTTTTTACTATTCATCGGCGCGGATTTTGCAAATTCCAAAAAAAATATATATATATATTTCAATAGAAACGGTATGACCGTATTGCCATTTAATATACCGTTCAATCAAGACTGACATACTTCTGGTTCTAATAATTTGAATTGAATGATACAAATGACAACTGATTTTGTAGGGCATACGATGTAAAATATGATTAAATATGTGAAACATGTATTGCCCTCTTTGCCACTCACACAAAAGTCTATCATTGAAATTATTGAATACAGTTGAGAGTGTCATACAAAAAACATTCCAACTTCTCACTGTAGCACATGTGATTTTTAAATAGTTAAGAGAGAAAACATGCGGATTTTGTTGGCAGTGTGGGGGAGTGAAAAATTTCATTCATAAGAAGCATTTTCTTATTTACTTATCAGGCGCTACAACAGCTTCGCAATCTTGGCTTGTTGAAATAATCTGCTGAATAAAATCTAGCCAATAAATTTTGGCATATTACGTGGAAGTTTCTTCCCTTTTTGCTTTATCATGAGCTTGAGTCGTTTCTCATACTAATCGCTCGCGGTACGCACCTGCTCCATCGGCATTTCATCCCAGATCATGGCAATAACCTTCTTAAATAGGTCGATAGTGTTCATTTTATACTCGCTTTGCTTAGCCAGCATGTGTGACACGCACATAATAATCGTGCTGGGAGGCTATAACATCTTATCTAGAAACTCCGTCACATGCTCTTGAAACTACGCTTGAAATATTCGTCGTCTGGGCTGGAGCGCCGTCTTGTTAGAAGATGTAATGGCCCGCTCCATAGAAACTCTGAAGTGCCGGTGCCAAAACCTTCTGCAAAACCTCGGTTTTGTTGAACACGGCGTTAATTTTGAGGTTTTTTCGATCCCGATAACGTTTTTTTCGAAACCAGTGGGACCTTCCCACGGCTGGATGGAACCTTGGGATGTTTATTTGGGACGGGGGGATGTTGGCCAACATGGGCGCTCACAGCCGAGCATTTTGAACATTGTACGGTAACTCCAAAACTAAGAGCTTCTGTTCAGAAAATACGAACTCCTGACCTGCATGCGTTCGTGCGTGAAAGTATCATTTTGCATCTGTGTAGCCTCTTCTTCTTTGCCAGCATGTAAAGTCTATGTACTTTCCGTACTTTACATTTATTCGGCACCACGTGCATCAGTTACGCTATACCTGATACTAAAGCTGATACCAAACTCATTCACAGAATACACAGAATTCTCCTTCTTCTCTGGCACTACAACCTCTGTATGATGTGTGTGTGTCTGTCGAACTGTTTCCATAATTTGCCGGAAACACAAATGTTCGATGCATAAGTACGTGGAATCGCGGTGTTTGAGTTGCTTTCGTATTGGCGCGGATTTGAAATTCTGGCGCGGATTTGAAATGGCTTGGCGCGGATTCCGCGGATTTAAAATTGAGAGTTTTGTAACAGCTCTGCAATTAGGAACTTTAAGTAGATTTTGTGTAACATCACAAATTTCTGTTTCCTAGTATTTCCTTCAGTCTTACCAAAAATTCAATTGTTTACGGGTTGTTCTGGTCGATGATGATAAATGCCTGTATAGGTCTGTATAAATGCTATATGATCAATCTAATTGATTATACTCGAAGCATTACTATATAATAGAGAATTGTGCTCAAAATTTGCTTGCAATACTAATCCCAACTTTTTAAATAGCATTCAAACTCCAAGCAAGAAGATCATCAAGGCAGGCTCCAAGCAGGGATTGATCAAATACCAACTGGACTATTCTTCCTACGAGAGAATGACTATCCAACTACGTGGTATCAATAAAGATAGTAAGACATTAGATAACCAGATATCATTGAGCAAAGAAGAGAAAGAAGCCTAATTACTCCGGGATTGATTAGTTACATCAGGGCAACGTTTAAAACTAAATTCAAGTTCCACGTTCCAATTTTCCTAAGTACCAAAAATGCACCTGGATTTCCTTCGGAAGAAGCAAAGAGAAATTGAGGTTTATTTGACAGAACTCTTCTTAATGCTGTGCAGATTAAGTTTAATAAAGGAAGGGGAACGTTTGCTTAAGGTAGTCCTGTCTAAGTATTCGTGTAGTCTAGTTGCACAGAACGTGCTTCCCAAATAAAGTCTAAATTAAGGACAAACTTCTTCGATTCTAAAAGATTTCAATTAGATCGAAAAGCGCGTTGGCGTGGATGTAATTTTCTAAACGTGGTAAATGCAGCTCGTCCTAGTGGAAGCTTGTTCCTACTTTCCATATTCTGAAAGCTAGCATGATAGTTTTGTTTACCTTTAAAAAAAACATACAAACCCTACCCTTGTTGGATGAATGCTTCAAGATAACGCTTTATCATGTTCCTTGTAAAGATGGGCTAGGGCTTTTATTGAAAATTTCTATTAGTTTTAATACGTACAATTATCTTTTGAAGCGTATACGTGGTATAAGTGAAAAAATAATTTTTACCGCGTGGCGTTGAAAGCTGAACGAGCTCACTTGAAAGCTCCTTATGAAATAGCCCTTCACCGAAGCCTGCCTGAGTGCAGCGCATTCCAAAGTGCAGTAGCGTTTACACTTAATTGGACAGTAGTTCGTATGAAGCACGTATGGATGCACCTATCCTTACCTAATTATCCGTAAGGAAGCTAACCCCGATGACGTCTACATTTCACCATTACCATCTAATCGGTGTCGGTGCATCTATATAATCCTTCTGCTACGTCCAACACAGGCTTGACCAGCCGATACCCGAGTGCGCAGTACAGTAGCGCTAGCGCTATTTATTACAAACCCAACTCAAAGGATGAAACTCCGCTGATGGAGCGTGCCGGATATTACACAGAAACCCTAACGTGATTACGGTACTCGGGCACCGGAGCTCATGGCAGGTTCGCCGCTTAACCACTCATTTGGTGTCGATTTGCAAAATGGCATTCTTCGCAAATGCTGCGGCCTCCGAATGATGGTAATACCTTCATTTGCATCTCCACTGCTTCTGCTTCTGCTCCGTCGTCCACCGTTTGCTATCATGATCGTGACGAAGAAACTTCTGCTACTGCTGGGCTGGTGTTGTGCGGGAATTTATTGCCCCCTCCCCAGAAACCATCCACCGAAACGGAACCAGAAGCGATAATTCACACACAGAGCCCGAAAGATCGACAGCGTGAAGTGATCTGTCAGTGTGGGGCTATGAGTGTGTGATAATGAAGCGTGCGTTCACACAAAGCCACAGTCACCGCCACAACCACTCGGGACGAGTCGTGCTAATTGTATGGTTGGCCTCAATCACTCTTTCTTTTCCCATTCCGCCCTTTCCACGACGCGAAATTGTAGTGATTTGAAGGTTATGCTGGTGGTGCGAAAAATTTGTATTTCTTAAAAGCGCGTCTTCAGGTGATAATTGTTAAAGTGGAAAAAGCTACCATCCTGCCCAGGGTGGCAAAACAGGTGCAAACGCCTGCTAGGCTAAAAAGAATCGTTAACTAAATTCTTGTCCCTTTCTCTATTTATCGTTGCAGGTATGTACGCCCTAAGGGGAGCAATCGGAGACGAACCCGAGGATGGACAAATAGATGGCAGACTTTCCCTTTTCTAGGGCAGACAAATAACGGACAAACGGGTTCCCGGTTAATAGTTTGCCCCGTTAACAGTCATAATATTTCCATTAACAGCCCGATGATAAATGGTAATTTTAGGCCCAAAAACTTTGACGATGCGTCCAATCTCGTTTCATGCCGAATTTGACATTCAAATTTTGGCCTACTGGCTCACGAGATCCGCGCCAAACCGTTATCATTTGAAAAACACAAACCCGCATAAACGATTTATCGTTTTGCCATTTTGCTAAGCGCTAAAGGATGGACCCATGTTGGCAGATTATGTTGCCGATGGGAGATTCTCCGACACACACGCACGCTTTGTTTCGCTCGAAATTTCACTTTCGCCCTGCAACGGAACGAAAAATCGGATCTCCCACCGCGATGGTATGCGCTTCCGAGCCGAAAGTGATCGAAACGAGACTGTGCGAAAAAAGAACAAGATGCATTACTAAATAAATGCCAAACTACTGGCAGGAGGTGTGGCATCCGTTTTGCTCGTTTCCACGATCCACGCCCCGATCGATCGTGTACTGTCCGTCGTTGGTGCAAGATAAAATTGAGGAAACTCACCCAAAGCAAAAAACCCCTTTACGATATATATTGAAAAAAGTAGAAAATCGCAACAATTTTCTTTCTGCTCATCCGGAGTAAGAAAGCGGGTTGGGTGGAAAAGCAGGTTCGTCGTTTGGAGGGATCTTCTTCTATACGGTTTTTTCAACCCCGAATTGGCGGCACAACTCTTAGCAAAGTCGAAAGCGAAACCGAAAATTCAAGCTGCAGGTGGAAAAAACCTGGGGGCTGGATGAGCATTTGAACAGTTTATGTTGAAAACGAAAACTCTCCCCCTGCGTTGCGTTACTGTGTGCTCGATGAGCCGAAACCGACAAGCGGATCAACAGTAAGTCCAGTGTACGGAGCAGTGTGTTATGTTTTCTTTTCCCGCTCGTTTTTCTAATCATGTTTTTGCTATGTTTCTAATGGATTCAGCTTAAACTTTTGCTCAATTTCTTGTGCGGCTCGTGCTCGGCTTGCTGTTTAAACTGATTTTCCTTACCACTGGTTCCCGTTTCGTGTGTTGTGCCCTATGGGAGGATGATGATGGGCGAAGGAAGCTCAAAAAGACCGCCCAACATAGCGAGGTCCAAATCACGATCTCATGTAGTGAAAGAAAGTGAGCTAAAGACGAGTGATTTTGACGGGTATGAAAACAAAAACGCATAAAGACGTTTGTTTACGTCCGAACCGTTCGCGCCAAAAATATTAACCCAGCAAGACTTCGGCGGCCAACTGGGCGAGGAACCAGCCAAAAAGGAGCATCTTCGGTATGGACCAAACGAAAACAAAACCTACTGCCCGACTGATGGCAACACATCACACACCACGCACCTCACGAATCTTTCCACGTGGAAAAAGTGTGGTCGAATTTTCACAATAAAACTGAGAGTTTTTCATGTTTCTGCTGGTCGTTCGGGAAGGTTATATTCGATCGTTCACCGTTGAGCTTGAACCTTCGAACAAGCAAACCGGAGGTAGTGTGTGCAGCGCAGGTGCACGTGAAGAAGCGCGCGCAGGCACTGCGGTCTGCCAAAATTAAGGTCAACCATGAGGTGCCCACACGAAGCTGCACCGGCAAACGTTGGAGGGCGAACGCGAAGGAACACCAATTAGCCGTGATTGATTTTACTTACCGAGGCCACAATGGGCTGCAGACCTGCTCTTTTGATGGATTTAAGTTTTTATTTTTGAACCAGAAACACACCGTGAAACATTTGGTTTCGTTTTCCGACTGAAAAATTTGAAGGTTCCTCCGACGGGTGATTAGCGGATTTGCAATCGAGCAAATCCGCACTGGCGGAAGTTAAACCACCAGCGCTCACTTTTAATGATGATCCATTCGGAATGTTTTTTTTTTGCTTTGTTTTCGTTCGCTGTCCAAAAAATCGATGATGCTTAAATTATGTGGCCAGTTTTAAAGCAAGTGAGCAAGAAGAGATGGGTAATCGGATCGTAGGCAATCTGTAGAGCAAAACCGGAGGCAAACACACACACACTACCTGCTCACTTTCGGTGCTGGTTTTTCTTCTATACGGTTTTTTCAACCCCGAATTGGCGGCACAACTCTTAGCAAAGTCGAAAGCGAAACCGAAAATTCAAGCTGCAGGTGGAAAAAAACCTGGGGGCTGGATGAGCATTTGAACAGATTATGTTGAAAACGAAAACTCTCCCCCTTACTGGGCTTGCGTTGCTGTGTGCTCGATGAGCCGAAACCGACAAGCGGATCGCCAGTAAGTCCAGTGTACGGAGCAGTGTGTTATGTTTTCTTTTCCCGCTCGTTTTTCTAATCATGTTTTTGCTATGTTTCTAATGGATTCAGCTTAAACTTTTGCTCAATTTCTTGTGCGGCTCGTGCTCGGCTTGCTGTTTAAACTGATTTTCCTTACCACTGGTTCCCGTTTCGTGTGTTGTGCCCTATGGGAGGATGATGATGGGCGAAGGAAGCTCAAAAAGACCGCCCAACATAGCGAGGTCCAAATCACGATCTCATGTAGTGAAAGAAAGTGAGCTAAAGACGAGTGATTTTGACGGGTATGAAAACAAAAACGCATAAAGCCGTTTGTTTACGTCCGAACCGTTCGCGCCAAAAATATTAACCCAGCAAGACTTCGGCGGCCAACTGGGCGAGGAACCAGCCAAAAAGGAGCATCTTCGGTATGGACCAAACGAAAACAAAACCTACTGCCCGACTGATGGCAACACATCACACACCACCGTCACGCACCTCACGAATCTTTCCACGTGGAAAAAGTGTGGTCGAATTTTCACAATAAAACTGAGAGTTTTTCATGTTTCTGCTGGTCGTTCGGGAAGGTTATATTCGATCGTTCACCGTTGAGCTTGAACCTTCGAACAAGCAAACCGGAGGTAGTGTGTGCAGCGCAGGTGCACGTGAAGAAGCGCGCGCAGGCACTGCGGTCTGCCAAAATTAAGGTCAACCATGAGGTGCCCACACGAAGCTGCACCGGCAAACGTTGGAGGGCGAACGCGAAGGAACACCAATTAGCCGTGATTGATTTTACTTACCGAGGCCACAATGGGCTGCAGACCTGCTCTTTTGATGGATTTAAGTTTTTATTTTTGAACCAGAAACACACCGTGAAACATTTGGTTTCGTTTTCCGACTGAAAAATTTGAAGGTTCCTCCGACGGGTGATTAGCGGATTTGCAATCGAGCAAATCCGCACTGGCGGAAGTTAAACCACCAGCGCTCACTTTTAATGATGATCCATTCGGAATGTTTTTTTGCTTTGTTTTGTTTTCGTTCGCTGTCCAAAAAATCGATGATGCTTAAATTATGTGGCCAGTTTTAAAGCAAGTGAGCAAGCAGAGATGGGTAATCGGATCGTAGGCAATCTGTAGAGCAAACCGGACGCAAACACACACACTACCTGCTCACTTTCGGTGTTGGTTTTAATGGCAATCAAACATTTATCGATCGATTTTATATTCGATGATGTTCGATTTCTGTTTTCGTCGAGGAAGTGGCATAAACGAGAAGATGAGCGTGCGCGCGCGCACACACGTGAGCATTTAACGGCGGAAGTATTGGAAGAAGATTGCAGGTAGATCGTGTTTCGTTTGGTGTGTAGTGTTGAATGAAAAGACTATAATGGGGGATATGCTTACTTCTCGATCTGATAATGGCATGTTTTTGTGTAATAGAAAAACAATCCATCGTATTAAAACAATTGTATCCTCGTTTCCGAACGTGCTTATGTCTGTAGTCCTCAGAACTACCTAAGAATTTAGTTCTCAGATATGCCTCAATATACATCAAGATTATATCATCTCACGCAGATATGTCAAACACATCTGATGGGCACCGAAACCTTATCTAATTGATCCAGGCGCTTAAGCTTAACTGTCATAGACTACGCTGTATACTTGCTGATAAGGTTTTGAAGCAGTTGGAAACAAACTTCAGCGGCGAGGCCCATTTCTAGAAGAATCATTATAAATTTTTGGACACCTAACTACACGAGAGTCCCTACAGGCATGACATCTTGGACACATGCCATGCCGCAAAGCAAACCACCCAAGACAAACTACATAGTGACATAGGATTCCAGCTTGTAAGAGAGCGTTTTGATCCTTACAGAATTTAGCACATGATCTTCTTTTTGTTTCTTTCTACAACTTCGAGAAGTCTGAGCATGTAGTTTTTGGCTTTCTAGACTGGATAGTAAGTCCAGCTTACAGTCCTGCGGTCCTGCAGTGTGAAGTCCAGCGCCGTTAACTTCACGCCCACTGGACCACTTTCAGAAGTCAATTTTGCACCTAGAACAATGAAAACAGGCAGCATTTTCATAGCGTTGGACGCCATCAAGCCAAGTCTTGGTCCTTGGACCTCCACTTATGTAAAGACAATGTCTTCAGGTTCTTTTGATGCTAAACTGTGGCTAAATGATTATTGGTCATTATTGAATGTCGTAACATTCAAGTTTTGTCAATTTCTCTTGCCGCACGCTGCATAAATAAAGATAATTACTAAATAACATTTAAAAACAAATTTAAATTAATTTTACTTACGAAACAGTACTTTTCTCAAGACTATTTCTTAATGGTCAAAAGAAATGTGCTATAAAGATCGTCATCCATCTTGAACCACATTTAAAAGTTCATTTACTCTGTTTTCCGCCAACTGTAACCAGCCTTATCTAACATCTGGGCCACTTTATCGCTACGATAGTATTGTTGTGTTTGCAAAAAAAAAAAAGTGCCCCAAATACTTACCATTATGCTTTGTTTTGTTTGTCTCCACCGCAGACTGGCAACGTCTTAGCCCCTCCTCCTCTTACTACACAAATGATACGCAACGTAATAGCTCCCCACGAGTGAGAAACATTGATTGTTCAAAGCAAACTTACGCAACTAAACGGTTCGATCAACCGCCAAGACCCCTGCACCGTAGTAGGAAACAGAGTTTTCCAAGTGAGAGTAATTTTCCGATTCACTGGAAAACCGAAGCCGTAGCTCTTTTTCCGTTAGTTTTCTTCACCCAGCGCGCAATATGTAAATGATACCACAGTAAACGTATGTTTGTGGCCAGTCGGCCTACACTCATACATGTTGCGGCTGCATCTTCTTTCTTCATCGGTAATTTGCCTTCCTCGGACCATCATGCATACGCCCTGTAGCATTGCAGTCAGTTCAATTTTATCTGGCCAGTCAGCGTAGTCGTCTACTGCTCCCGTGGTGGATTGGATAAATGGACAGAAAAGCCTCACATCGCAACGAGGCAAGAAGCAACAAGCATAAGTGTGCCAGTTATGATATCATCGGAACGGAACACGGTGGAAAAGGAAAAACAATTTGCCTCTTTTGCGGGCTCGTTTTGCTGCCATTGCCGGTTGCCGGTGGTTTTATCTGGCCTTGTTTTCTCGTCGCTTATTGACGCCCCGGACATCGTCAGCGGCTCTTCTCATTTGCATGACGCGTCTGATGCACCGCTGCAGCGTCTGTATGGGGTGTGTTGTTAGCTCGATTACGAAACAACCCACTCCTTGTGCAGCGCAGTAAAGCTCTTTCTACTGACACCGTGTCTTCGTGCCATTATGGTTTCTTCTTTCTTTGATTCGGCGATTAAAAACGCTCTTTCTTCATCGATTGTAGTTTGTTTTTTGCTTGAGTTTACTTTTTCACATCATAAAGCTCGTTCCGGTTTACCTTCAATCGGATAGGCAGAGAGATGTTGGGTGACAACTGAAGAGAAGTTTTTATCTTCTTTTATCTTAAATTGAGCTCTGCAACTGCTGTCTGTGTTTTAAAGGTCTGTCCAGCCTTGGTATTGGCTATGAATGATTTCAATTATACTTGATTTATAGGACACACAATCCAATCAGTATTTGAACCATAAAAATAGTTTAATCTTTAAAGATCTTTTTACTACTGTTAAAACGAATATAGGTTCGGACAAGAAAATAGTAAAGCAAGCAAATTCCCTTTTTAAAACTCCTAAATCAATTAAAACTCAACTGGAAACAAGAGAGTAGTTAAAATACTAACAGCAAACAGTCAAACAGAGCTAAACAGCTGACTAACCGGTTCAACGATCGAAAACTTCGAACCGGTTCTCTCCAATCTTGAAAGCTCTAAAAGCGTAAAAGCACACACAGCAAAATACAGCTTGGCTTCGCCACCGTGTAGATGGCGTTAGTAGCTTTCGAGAGAAATGTTCATTTACTGTGCTGAAATGTGAACCGGTTGGATTAAGCTCTTGAGTTTTTCTCTTTACTGATATATTTTAACGTAATAAGTTTGTTTTACGCAAAAAACATGTTTTATTGAATCTTTCAAATTATTTTTATTAAATTTTACTGAACCTTCATATCAATAAAGCATTCTTATTTGTACATAAAACGATAAATTTAATTTAAAAAACATTTGTTTCATCCATTTCGAGAGTGTTCGCAGATACAATCAATCACCTGACTTCGATGTTCAAGCTCATCCATTTCTCCCGCAAGAAGTTAAAGCCGTCCAGCTTCTACACGAACGCACCTGTCCTCTGTCCAGCAACGAAGCAGATCATTTGCTTCGGTTAATGCGTTTCCACACTTATCCTGAAGGCGATCGTTAGAAAAGTGTTGCACTCACCTGCTGTTCAACATCCGCCTTTGAGCCGAAATGAACTACTCGCTGGAAAAAAAAGGAACGAAAATAAAGGGCACGATGGCCCGATCATCCCCACCCCATCATCACCGTTGATTGGACGTCATTAAACATAATTTGCAATGTTTTGCTCTCTTTGGCCGGTTGTTTTAACAGTGCGTTTTCGCATCATTTCCAATGCATTCGAATCGGCTGGTATTGGCAAAGTGATGCGAACGTTCCCGCCGGTGGCGTGCAGTTTGAAGACGTGTGACACATGGTAAATCGGTCGCGAGCTGTCAATTTTGCCATTTCGTCAACTTCCTAATACATCATTTGCATAATTGATCGGGCAAGGTTTTGCCGTTGCGTTGCTGCACATCGTGGATTCGGAAGAGGCGTAATGGATTTGGTGTCAATTGATGAGGTTCACTTTGGGAACGCGTTTATTTTAAGCTCAGCTGAATGTTGCTACCATGATACATTTGTTATGCTTGTTGTGCTTAAATTATATCAAAATAATTATTCCTACTTTTTTTTAAACCTTTAAATACAAATCACATCTCCGTCTTACCTTGGGGTTTCCCGTAGTCCTTGCGGACTCGCTGCATGTAGAAGAAAAGTTGTTAAAAAGGGACCGTAAACTGTCCAACCTGTGGCACCTGGCGTTGTTTTTTGGGTTTCGTTCCTTCTTTTGCGCTTCATCTTCCAAAAAAGTGTGCCTAACAGTTTCGTTTCTGATTTTGAGACCGCATGTGGAGGAATTCTTCTAGCGAAGGATGGATTTACGTTACGAATCTTCGTTCGTTTCCTCTTGGCACCAGAAAGTGCATCTGTGTAAGGACGCACAACCACCAGTGAACGCAGAACGAGCAAAAGGTCGTCCATCCGCACAATTTGGGCTGTTGTTTTCTCGCCCGCACTGCATGACAGGTTCATCCTGAATAAGTAAGTAATATGCTTCACACTCTTCTTATTCCTTCTTCCCTTCGGTCCGAACATCGCGAGCTGAATCTAGGCGTTGTTCTGTTCGAGTTTTGTGTTTTTTCCCCCTGTGGCTATCCGGATGAAAGTGGCAGCTGCAGTTTTCCTTCCCTGCTTTCATCTACGCATTCGTATTCCAGCGCTTCACGTGCACCCACACCCGCGTCGGGCTTGAGTTTTTAATTCTTTTTACTGCTCTTGATCGATTATATCTCGTTTATTTGGCAGTTTTATCGATCCCATCCGGAGAGAACATTTGATTGCTGAGCTTCAGATGCGTGTGAGATGCAATTAAAATAAAAAAACCGAATCACTTCTGACGCCATCGTCGGGCGCGCGATTCCCAACACAGCAGATGGCAGCTGTTTCTAATAAAATCCAACGTTTTATTCCGGCCCGAAAGCAAAACTCTTCCAAATATCACTCCGTCATCACGTCGTTAAGCTTCGTTGTTGGGTAGCGGTTGGAATTGGTGTTTAGAATAAAATTCCATTTCCAAAGCACAGCATCACCGCCGGAATCACTACAATGGGGACACATTTGATACACACCGTAGTTCGTAGTTTGGCGGCAGTCTCACTTCCGTCTACTCTGTGTGTGCTTCATCGGTACAGAAGCCTGGCGCTGATTTGTTCGTCAGTGCTCCGGAAATCCGGCAGCGGAGTTAGTTTTATTTAGTTTCAAAACGAATGCCGCATAGCACAGTGTGTTAATAGTTTGTGATCAATTAGTCACAGCGCAAATAGTCGGCAGATTTAATGGTCGGCGTTGTGGAGTAGAAAGAACGAGAAGAGGAGCGAGCCGTATAGAATAATCAGTTCACCGCTTACAGCCCACGAATTATTTATGTCGGACACTATTCGGTAGGTTATATGTAAATTAGGCTGAAAATGGCGGGAAGCTTTTAAAATGTCACCCCGCTTTTGGCTGTGAAGGTAATGGACCAAAACGGGTGGCAACTGTCATGTTTTGCGCTTGATTTATTTTGGTTGAATGTGGGTTAAACATTATTTTAAATTTGATGAAGCAAAAAATTAGTAGAAACATACAGAGGATTTCAGAGGATTTCATGGAGATAACAACGTTTTTGGCAGTGACAGCAAATTATGGGCCATATGATTTGTTTTAATTGATTTCCGACTTCAATAACATTTAGGGAACATTCTCGAAGGCAGGATTGAGTATCCAGTTACCGGTAAAATTAAGTCAAGGACACGATAAATGGCGAGCCGGAGCCTCTTGAGGTTCTGTAGGAAAGAATAATTATATTATAATATTATATCGAATTATGTTAAAACACGGGCGGCCTGGTGGTAGATGCGACAGCGGCGCAGGTCTTCACACGGCAGCCAGGACCGGGGTTCAAGTCTCTGACTATCCAACTATGCGGTAACAACAAGTCTCTTAAGCCAAAAATGGCAGGCATGACCTAAGAAGAGGTCGTTAGTCCAAGAAAGAAGAAGAAGATATTAAAACAAAAGAAGCTTCACGAATGTATCTAACTTGTATACACGAACCTGAAAGATGTTCTCATTTGTTTATTGAATATGTCAAAATATTGGGGAGACTTTAAAAAAATGAAGCTAAGGTACCCAGAGAAATGGCAGACCTAGAACACTGAAAGTTATAGTGTCAAAAAAGAAGAGAAAAGCTCCTTACAAACATGTCTGACATTGCCCAAAATGTGAGTCTGACATCATCTGATGTTATTGTCCTATCATGTGTTGCCATTACCTAAAATGTTTGTAAACTCTTACTTCATTAACTGTATTTCGCTTCCAGACCGCATTCGTGGACAATCAATTTGCACATGCAAAAGTGTGAAATAATACTTAATGTATCAATTATCACTTTCTTCCAGTCGAAGTTTTTCAGGTCAATGCCACCCGGGGGATTCGTTTCAGCAGGGCGAGCGAGTTAATCTATCGTTCAAGTTTCTATCAACAAACCAAAGTTGATGAAAGCATAAACCGGTGTCACACCAGATGGTCGATTTTAAGAAACCAGAATCTTAAGCTGTTTGGTAATTTGCATAACTCTGCAGGCAACGCTGAACCGTCCCCCAGGACATTCGTCGATGTAAATGAGGAGCGTTCCGAGAGGGACGGTTTAACAGAACAAAATATGCGTATCAAATTTTGAGCCGGTCAGAGCATCCTTCCCGAAGGTCCTGCCCAGATGGTGGTGGAGTAGGAAGCCATAAACTCGAGAACCCAACTCGATCGTTCGTCACCTGGCGTTGGTCCTAAAGAAAAGGTGTACTAACCCGCACCGGTCGTATGTTTCTGTTTTGTAAGGTTTGGTTTCCCCAACAAAAATCCTTTCGAGATAATCGTGACTGGAATCGGATTATGTTGCCGGTTGCAAAAGCTGGGTTTGTCTTTAAAGTTAAAAACACGCGGGCACACCTTGAGATCCCCAAAAGCAAAGCGTGGTACAAATTAGGGGGCCTTTTCTTTTTGCTCGTCACTGCCAAAGAAAGGGAATGAAGGATAAACAAAGTTTCGCTGGTCGGAACGCTTCAGGTGACGCATCGCGAGCCAAACGAGTGTCCGAAAACAAGTCGCCAAACATCTGCCTGTCTGGGACGAGTCCTGGCCTTCGCTCATCGAACGATCGATCGTTGATTGCTCCGAAAAAGCGAGGCGATACGACGATCGCTTACATAATTACCATTTTTTGGTGGACCCATGTGAGTAAAGGGAGAAGCTTTTTTAATGTACTGCTCCTTCCTACACGCCCTACATGCCTTCAGCTTCGGTGGTTGCATTACTTTTGATTTCTTTCCCGGTTGTGCGTGTGTACACCGAGCTGTGGCCAGGTGTTGCACGAACGTCGCCGCGTTTTTAAATGCATGAAATATGAACAACAAATTTCCATTGACAACGCGTCTTCGGTGGGAGGTTATTATGAAGTCACAAACATAAAAAACAACACCAAATCGAACGGTGAAAATGGGTAAACACATTCTGGTTCTGCAGTACGAGAAAAATAAAACTCCAATACACTTTTCAAGACTTTCTTATCGTTTATTGCCGTGCTGCGATTGAAACGACAACCTCACTGTGAGCACCTCTCTAAAAGGGGAGTTAAAGTTTGCTTTTGAAGCCAAAGGTTTTTATTTTTGTATTCCCTTTTTTCGCGCGCCTTCCGTGTATCGTTCGAGCATGCGAGATTGCATTTTGAACTGAGCTTTCGTAGCAGCAACCGGCAGGTGTGTGCTCCGGCATCAAAAGCCGATTCAGGTTTCGGTTCAGGACTTTTGATTGCGGAGATTTCAAGTAAAGTCTTCACGAGCAGGTGTACATTTTTTTGCTTTCGTGAAAGCGCCCAGCATCACAATCGTGCACCAAACCGTAATCAGATCGCATGTTTGAAGGATGTTTTTTGCTCTTGGCTTTGAAGTGGTGGATGTAAAAGTATTTTTTCTTCAATTTTTAATAGACTTGAAAATGGCATGCTTTCGTGTTGCGTGTTGCATTTGCATGATTGCTGTTCTTTTTTTAAAGTTGAAGTTTTTTGTTCTCTGTGACATTATTAAGATCTGCTAGGGGAAAATAATTCGCAGAACCTTTGTGTAAACATTTTTAAACCCGATGTAAGCTTACAGTATTTACTTACAAAGAAACTTCCAAATCCTTGACAATACAATCCATCATCAGGATCGGATTGTGATAGAGAGAGAACGAGTCTGTTGCATCGCTTTACCCTAAATCCTGTTGAGTAACTTGTGTGTGCATCAAGCTGAAACTGTGTTATTTTGTTCCCTTGCCATGCACATAAACACACACACATTCTCAATCTCGCCGGCTGAATGTTGAATAATAATCCGGAAGGATGAACCTGACTGACTGGCTCGTCGAACGAACGGTGGCAAAAGCTGCTTTTTGCATAAGGCTTTACGTTTGTTTGGTTGTAGTTCTGCCGAGTGTGTTTCGCTCTGCTTTCTTTTTCTATGTAGCACGGAAATTCGAACGAACTGTAAGGAAATCAGTCGGCATTGAAAGTAGCTTTGTGGATATGGTTGGATGAAGTTGTTTGTGTATCTTTTTGCTACGGCTTATGTTGATTATTCTTTTTTTTTGCGTTTGCCAGTTGATGTAGGCTTTAAAAAGCTCGATGAAAGAAATTTGAGAAGGAAAAATTAAGCCATCCATCAGACGAATGTGATGCAAAGAAATACAGTGGCATCTACTTTACACTTTGTATTTGGATTATATTTAGAATAAGAAATTGGAAAAAAAATCCATTTTTTATGAATTAATTTTAAGAGTTATGCCATAATCTGTACGTCTTAGGTTCAGTCTCTCCTGGTGCTCGCTCTCGTTGTCTTTTTTGGTCCTGTCAAAAAGCTTCAAAGAACTGGGTTTTCTCATCTGATAGCTAGATGGACATGAGTGTTAAACAATGATTTTCGATATTATGACTACCTCAGATATCCTGCGTTTAATACGCGAGTAAGAGCGTTCTAATCATTTACCATTTACCAGGAAGAATTCATTTGCAATTGCTTTAGTAATTGCAGAATACTAAAAACCGGTACAGCTGTTGACTTAATATAAAATTATTAATTTGTACAGCTTTTAGACAAATCTTGATGTTTATAATTACAAACTGCTTTAAGCCAAATTTCCACAAATTAAGTAAAGTTATTCTTGCTGTCTCTAAACCCAAAATTAATGCCTAGCGTTGATCTATCCTCGTTAAAGAGGTAACACGATAGCAACCATATGGCATAGTTATAGGGTTCCTGCTTTAATCCTTCTCTTGGAGTCTTTTTTCTTCAAATTTTCTGTAACGAAACAACATGTTAAAGAACTCCTTCGTTGTATCTGGTTTAGCTTCTCCTTGAGTGGCAAATGGTTTTCGCTTTCAAAAAAAAAGGACCAAAACACAACAACAGCTCTAACTGAAACACCAACCTACACACGCACACATTAAAAAGTCCTAAAGCAGAGCCACCTATACTGCAAAGCTTCTTCGCCTACGGGTGACTGTAAAGTAACGAAATGTTCAAAGCAACAGATGATCCCAACGGCAGCTGCTACCGATTTTTCTTTACCTCAGTTTGAAGTTCCTTTGCCGCCTTCGCCTTCGTCTTCGAGATCATTCGTCCGTATCGTCTTTCTGTCCCCGGGAAGGTCTTCGATCTGCTGCAACGAAACACACGGCTTCACTTCCAACAAAGTCTTCTCCAACATTCGGATTATCGCTTGTTTTGATTCCTTTGAACTTGAAGTTTCACAAAATACTTCTGCTACTTCTGGTGACAGCAGACACTCACGGCGAAGTATCTCGGCTGAAGAACCAACCCGCGTGTGCAGTGGGCAATGCGTTTTGGAAAATGTCAATGTTTGCTTGCGATTTTTCTGGTGAAGCGCTTCACTTCTGCCACGTGTTGCTCTCGCGTGTTGTGTCCTGTTTAAATATTGATCCTTCAAGAAACGCACGAGTCACGATCAAACGAATCTTTGCTGGTGAGAAAAACTTCCATCGGCACTTTGATGGGGCGGCAAACGCGTTTGAAATTCGAGATTCTAGAAATTGTGGAAATTCGTGTAAACTATGCACTGGATGCGAGCGACTTCCATTAATCAAATTTAGCTCGCGGGCAGGCACAAATCAAGTGTTATGGACTCTCGGTAATAGGCATATCCAGCACGGTTAACCGGAAAGCGTTAGAACTCTAATTATTTTTTCCTTCGGTGGTGATTTTCCACCAATGAAATTCTAACTGCTCATTTACGGGAGCACTTTGGCGATTCGACACGGAATCGATTTCAGTGGAAAAAATACGAACGCCGACACAGAAGCTTTACCTGTTTTGTCCTTTAGGGCATACCTCAAACAGGAATCCTTAGTAAACGATCAATTAACATGGTTTTAATTTGGTTTTCATGGGAACATCGATCTTTTTAGAGTGTTTTGCATGAATTTCACAAGTAAATATACGCTTCCTTTATTTATTCCCTTGAGATCGAATGATAGTTCTGCTGAATGATTTGCTTCATCGCATGGCCAATCTATTTGACGTGCGCTTCCAAGTATACTTGTTTTTCTAATCCTTCTTAAACCCGTATAAAAAAATAGAAACACACATCTTCAGCACAGCTCAACTTATCCGAAAGCCTCAAGCTTCGTAAGCTTTTAACAAAACACAGAGCAAAACAAAATGGTTGGATGAGTTGCCAAGTCTCATGTCCCATAATTCAATCAATTTTCAAACGAAACCGTTCGAACACATAGAAGCATGAAATTTCTCTATTCAACTTGCTCACAGGTAAGAGAAGAAGGTAGAAATATGTTTTAACCCCAAAAAAGCAAAAAAAAGGATCATTGCAAAGAAGAAAATTGACGATTTTCTACGGGACTACTACACCCGGTACACCCAACCTTCTATGACACCAGAAAAAAAGGATGCAGAGTGCCTATTATTGGTGAATCTTTTTTTTTGTCAAACGAAAAATGGTAAATACTGACACAAAAAGATTGAAGAAAACAGATTCGCTGGCGAATGCATTTTTACGCCCGATTTGTTCTGCTAGGCAGACGCATTAAGTTGCAGAATTGGAAGAGGAAAAGGTGAACACAAAATTTGCTTCTTTCCTTTCGTTACGATTTCGCTTCGGAAAGAAGGTCCTGCTGGAGAGAAACCGTTCCTTAAACAAGCATAAAAGAGGTAGCCCGAAGTGTGATGGAAAAGGACATCGTTAGGATTTGTGTGGTGGCTGCTTCGTATCATTCTGGTCTACCAAGGATTCGTCAAATATTTGATCTAATCGAGTTTTCTTTTCTCCATCCAATGGTTTAGTACGTTTGCAAACCTCCGTAACACTATCTCTACTACACGGTTGTGCAATCGAATATCGATTATTTCTCTTTATTTTGTTAGAAGAGCTACTGGCACATTTTTTTCATGCAATTTTCTCTTCTGAATGAGCAGCTACTGGAACCAGTGAATGAAAAACAGTTTTTTCGTTTATAAATAGCTACCGATAGGGAAAATGTTTGCGATCGCGTGTCTCCCTGGTACGCTTGATACTTGTCGCCATGGATGTTTGTCAATAGTGTAGAATCTGGTACAAGCCTCTCCCTGTTTCCATGGACTCGGTGGTGAGCATAAAAATATCAGCCAGGAATATAAAACATAACCCAGAAAGTAGAACCTGCCGCCCCATTGTTGTGTCAAAGGCAATAAATCGAATAACAGAAATTACTTCCTTATTGTTTTTTTTTTGTGCACCAGCAGCATCAACAGTATGTCGTTGTCCTTTTGATGTGAACCACATGCCAATGTACGAAAAGCGATGTGATACATGGCACTGTGACGTCTATTGGAATGCAAATATTGACCCACCAGGAAATCGATCGTTTCCAACGATTTCCGTGTGCTCCTGAAGTTGAGAGCTAAAGTAACGTTTGATGTTGAACATGAAAAGGACGAAATTGCATGAGTAAATTGAAATTTAAGTAACTTTTACTGTGAAAATAAATGAGATAGCATTGTATTGTAGCAATTATTCTTGGTAAAAGTATTTTGTGCTTTCAAATATAAATATCCTTCCACTAGAATAGTGCCAGACAGAGTCTTTCCAATAATCCTTTCAGTTTTCAACCTCCTTAAGACTCACTCGACCAAAACTAGCCATGCTTTTTTCATATTCCACTATATGAAAGCAACCCATTTGCTCTTCTTCACCGGTTGGTACAAATATAGTCTGGTAGTCCTTTTTTTTGAGGACGTAAAGGATTCGTAAAGGATAAACAGAACCGACCGAGAGTACGAGTTTTTTCCTCTTTTTTTGGGAACGCACATAAATTGCGATCGTAATAATTTATAAGATTTTACTGTCGGATCCTTTGATTTTGGATGCATGATCCTTTTTTTTTGCTTTCTCGCTCGCTCACCGATGTTCACCGGCCGGGAAAGCGGTCTAAGTAGCTTTTTAGCTTGCTCGTACGCGTACGTGATTCCTCGAGTTCATCCGGTGGGTCTGTTATGAAGGTCGTTTGCCAGCAAAAATGATAGCAATATGTTCCCAGAGGGACAATCTTGCCCATCCGATAGTAAGTATGCCGGACCGGCACTAGCTACCGTGTGCTGCGAGTGCTTCCCATCCTTCCGTCCTTAAAGTGTGTCCTTTAACTTCATCTAAAACAAGAGGAGGAGATTTGGATTTTCTTATCTTCAAAATCATGTTCCGAAACCAACAGGATACAGGAAAAAGGATACCTTCAAAGTTGCGCCTCAATGTCCTAACTGTCGTCAGTTTTTGATTCGCTTCCAATCCTAAAAGGCCACACACTGTCGCTCGCAGCAAAAGGATCTATTCCCACAGCACAACTGGAGCCCAATCAAGCAGATACAATTAATTAGAAAATTTTATTGTTTTTCCTTCGTTTCACTCTCCCAGGAGAGTCGAGCGTTCCAAGGGCTGTCAAGGTTTGGTGTTTTGTTTTGTCCTTTCCTGCATTTATTTTTCATCGATGATACATATTCCCACCCGCTGGACACATGTTTTCCTTTACACTTTGCTCACTGTGACTCGTGTATGTGCTATCCATGTCCTTTGCGCTGCAGGTTTTCTTCGTTTCCCTTACGTTCCCCATTAGATGCAACTCTCTGTTCTCGCAGGAGGATGCAATGCTTCCGCCCTTACCGGACATGCGGTGACATTTTAATGGCAGGGGATCGGGCAGATCAAATTGCTCTCTTGCTTTGCATTCCTTCTGGAGGATGGCGATAGGAAAAGCAAAACAAAAGGGAAGCTGATTCCTTCCGGTTGGAAGAATTGTTCCTTCGTGAAATTCTATGCCATCACTAGTCAATGCTCGTATAAAGCACATATTTTCGATTTAATTCTAGTGGACTCGGTATGCTCGCCTTCCTAGAGTAGAGCATATAACAGAAAGAATTTGATATGCAAAGGTCGTAACAAATTCCTTCTCCATTTACCATGAGTCGTGATTGGAGTGGAAGAAGCATGAGTGCAACTGAAATCTTCGCAAAAAAAAAAAAACGGATTTAGACAGACGCTTTTGGTCGCTCTGAGTAATTTGCCCTTCTAGATCATTCTTTCTTCCCGTTCATTCTGACTCGCTGGAAGATTGTTTTAGCAGCATCGGTTGCATCCCGGAGATTCCGGCTCCAAACCATAGCCAAAAGCGCATGATTAATTGTTGTTTGCTGCTGCAACAGACATGCATTTGGAAGAACCAATAAAAAATTGGAACGTAAACAACATAAAGTGCCCCGGCACACATAAAATATTGCGACGATGTGACGTCTGGAAAATTGATCGTCTCCGGCTGGTCCATTGATGAGGCACTTGCTTGCAGAAATTGTAGAGGGATTTTTTTTGGTTTTGTTTTGGAGAGGACACTTCGAGCACTGGAAACCCGGGCGAGTGGTTTTGGGTTGGTGTTTATCTAGAAATTCTGCTTTATCACGTGCATCAAATATTTGAATATTGAATATTTTAGTAAGAAAGCTAGAGTACTTGCAGATGTATGGAGTTTTTTTTCCGATGAAGAATAGATTATTGAATGTGTCAGTAATAAATCATGGCTCGTGGTTGATGTAAGTGAAATATTACTCCAGACTCAAAAGCAAGCATGCTACCATTTTCATCACATCCTTAAGGCATCCATCCAATACGCTGAATCATTAAAATCGATTATCTTTTCAAACTACTACTAGACGAGATAAACCATTGTTGTGATGCGCTCTATTTGCCACGATCCCTGTTCTGAAACGCAATGGCCTAGACACTCATTCATGTGCTGAGTCGAACAGGCATGTAACGGAAGGCACCATTCTCACCAGATAAATGGGAAGGAAATTTGATATATTGAGGTTCACCGATGCCGATGAACACCGTTGTCAGATAATTTCGGGAGCACGCATTCAATCGTAGAATTAGCAAGAGAGTCGTCCTTTTGAAAGGTTTTTTTTCCCCCTGATAGAAGGTAATTATCTTGTTTCAAGCTACATAACCATCATAGTTCCGAGTCTCTTGTCTCCTGGTACACAGGAAAGGTTGTCCAATGTTATCGAAACCCGGGAGGATAATCGAGAGAATGCGTCGACGGTGACTTGATACACACGCACGCAAGGGTCTCACCGTAATCTTTGACTGCATCATCGTCATCTTCATCATCATTAACATCGCGCGACTGCTTCGAAATCTCGGGCTAATCGGATGCTTCCAACAACGGACCACCCAGATCGTGCACAGAGCCTTCCGATTCCCGCTGTGCATTCGTCCATTTACCATTCACAAAAGTTATGCTTCACGGATCGTTTATGTACATGGCAACGGAGCTCAAAACATTAGCCATCGGTGGAAGACTTGCGAGGTCGTTGGAGGTTTGATTTTTTCTTTCTTTCTCCAGAATGGCCCGCATTAAGTTGTGTAAACCAGACAAGAATCAATGATTCTGAAGTTTGTAGGTTCGAACATAAATCTTAACATCGCTCTCAAATGGTGCAGCATCTTCGAAGTCTCGAAGGCTGCTGATCCCGAAACGATTGTCCAAAAAAACCAAAAACGATGGCATCAAGTGTGTCACCAGTCAAGAACGGAATGGAAATGCAAATTTCGCATATTGTTGCCCGATGCTGGCCGGCGACGATTGCGTTATGAAAATGTCAAGTGTTCCCGCCAAGCCATCGCCCTTCATCCATGGCGGCAAAACTACAAATATTTGGATCTACTGGACGACAATTTATGCATGCATAAAGCGTACGTCCTGTGAGTTCTACCGCCAGCACCAAATCGGTCGGACATCTTCAAAATGTCTGCCAAAGGGATTGTGCATAACGGAGCATAACGCCTGACAGCAATTAGCCCCGACACAGGATGCCTCCGCTGGATGCCGTGTCCTTCGTTGACGTACGGAAAGTACGGGGATTGGAATGTTGTCTTATGCCACAGACCATTTCGTTTGTAATTCCAATTTCGAACCCACACATTGCACAAATGCATACAAATGCGTACTTCCGCTTAACACTGGGTGTGGATTCTCGAATGGATGAAATTGCTACAGCTCTCTGGTCCACAGAACCTTGGTAGCAATTAGTGCCAGTGTTATCTTGCTCTAGTGTTAAGAACGGTAGGAGTAGAACTTTTGGTAGCAGAAAGGAACTTATTGAATAGCGATAAGAGGTGAAGTTAAATCGAGTTGAAAATGGTGTAATAAAAAGACATTACTGACACAGTCGATAACGCTTTAAAGAATTGGAGAAAGTGTCGATTTTGGAAATTGTTTAATGGACAATAATACAGAAACTCTGTCTAGACAACATATTAAGAATGGACACAAAAAATGGATTATCTCAAACACAATAAAAATAATATGTAACACAACTGTAGCCAAATACTAACGCATTCTTTTTGTTTGTTTCTTTTTAGGTATGCATCTCCAACGGAGTCCTTGAAGAAAATAGAAGCAGTTTACGAAAGAATGATATGGAATTAAGGATTCTAATACACGAAGCGTTTATAGTACCAGTAACATACTTCTTCGATACTCTTTTTACCGGGAAACTTGTGAGACAAACTGCAAAGGAGGAAAAAATGGAGCACTTCTTGTACTGTGTTGGGATCACTGCTGCTACCACCTAAACCACAACAAGAAGCCATCTTAAAGAAAACTGAAGGATCCAGCAGAAGTTTATCTCTTAATGACTGTCGTAATTAAAAGTTAAGCAAAACGGACCATGTCTCACCCAAAAGCAAGAATTCTCATTAATTTTCTGTAACGTGCCGCATTCCGATAGGCGCAGCTCTTACGTCATTGTGGTCAGCGTTTACCAAGCGGTGGAATAGTAGAACAAACAGCAGATTTTTTTTTGTATTCCAAAAATAGTTTACGCATAGTTATCAGCAAAGCCATATTCAGACAAACCCGCAATAACAGTTCACGTCAGAATGTACCCACACGATCCACCAACCAGCCATCTGTGACGATGGGTTGCGGAATTGAATTATACTTTAAAGCCGCCCAGATTCATAGCGTCCTACATAGCAACAGCGTATCCTTCTGGTCTCGTTGCTGCCAGCTAATGATAAGACCATCCAATACTACGGCCGTGCACTTTGCTGTAGCCTCCCCATTTTTGTGCGCACTCTGCATGACGCAGACAAAAGTGGGCAGCTTTATATTCTATCAAGGGCGGTCCCTCCCCCCCCTCTGTGATGCAAAAAATGCCTGTGGGGGAAAACTTTTCCTGTTACTCGCGGATCAAATCCCTTCAGAGCTCGGGTGTTGCATAAAAATAACTTTAAACCATAAAAACAATTCTGGCGCGTCGTTGTTGGGACGCCGGTAAGGTCAGGATGTAATGCGTGGCTCGTCGCTTATCATTCCACCGGGATGTACGTTTAATGGTGATGGAGAAAAAAGGGATCTAAATGTTTCTAAAATAGGGGCGTTTGGTTCTTTCTAGATCCTCCAGTATATAACAGAACGGTAAAATATAGGGGGCTGATGGACGGCGTGGGGCTACGACTAGTCTGGCAAGTCGTCTAGAAGAAGCTTAAATTTTCTGCACTGAAAGATGGGCATGAATTTTGTGTGTTTCCTTCCGAAGACTAAGTAAAGCTGGACTCAGCAAACAAATAGTCGCTTCCAATATTTTTTCACACCCCGAATGTAGAAAGCTACTTCGTAGTGTAAGCATCTGCAAGAAAACGCACATCGTTTGGTTCTGATTTCTTCGATCTGAAAGGAAAGTTAGCAGCGCCTAGTGGTCTCTTTTCTGGGTAGATCATAAAAATCAGATGCGGACTCGCTACAGGCAAACGGAAATGGCACCCTTATTTATTACTTTTCATATCGAAAAACGACAAATTAAAGCGCTGCTATTGACGACGTGCAGAGCAGGCCTGTCGATAGCAGAAACATTCGTTCATGTTCTACCACCCTCTGGCGAAGGAAAAGACCAAACAGAGGAAAGCCGTGTGGAAAGGTCTTTGACATTTTTCCTCAAAGGACAAACTGCTTGATGTATTTTCACTTCATCGAATCAATAATACGCGTATAGGGCAGGCCGGCAGCTAGGGACTTTCTTCGTACTTCCTTTTCGTACGGCAAGAAAGCACTGACTGTTTGCGTTAAAGGGCAGGAAGTTTGCCAGAAAACCAGAAGGTTATGATTTGGCTATTGATTTTACGCTTTTCTTCGCGTTTCATGCTTACTCCAACTAAAAGGACTTTTCTCTTTTACACTCGCAAGGATTCAGTAGCATGAAGACTGTTATTATTTCTTCCCGGATCTTGTTGATCCGTGACTTTTGCTTCTTAAAACATATCTGTTTTCTTTGCTAGGGCGAACCTTGCTGATAACGAATCACTGCCAGCACGATGAAGAAAACCAAACAAGCAAGATAAATAGAAAGGCTTTTTTCGTGGCTGCCTGTGTGCGGGATAAATGATTTGTGCTAATCGCAATCGGGGCAATATGGAAAATCAGTTGCGTTTGCCACAGGCTTGAAGTTATTTGCAGTCTTTTCATTCGTCCCGAAACAATAAAGTTATGATTTGGCAGAAAAGGAAGTCAGCTGCAAGATAAGAACATTCACATTTAACCTATAACGAGTTTTCTTTTTTTTCTGCAGCCAATATACTCCAGTTTGCCCGACGAAAGCTTTGTGATGCTTAGAAAAGTCGCTTTTATTAGAGAGTTGGTCACAAAAACAGACACAGTTCCAAAACAATACGCGATAAGAGAACCAGCAAGTAATCCACGACCAACGTTGTGACAGATTTTTTTTTCTTCTCTGTTGTTGTGGTGGATCATGTTGAAAATGTTTCATTAGTAATATGCTACAATTCTGCTCTGAATAGAGAATCCTGCAATGAGAAATGTTACAGTGAATGTTCGGTACAAAAGAAAAATCCGGCCCCGATGGTTTTGTTCCCGGGGGGTGAATAACCTTAGCGCATCTCGAAGCGTATTCATCCCCAGACTGGAAATGGGGAGTTGTATTTTCGCATAATTTACTCCACCTTTCGCATTACCAAACCCGACTCTTGTACTCTTCTTTAATGCGCCATTTATTAGGCGCCCAACAATAATCGTCATTTTAGTCGGAATGTCTTTATGTCTTTTTTTCGACACATTTTCTCGAATGCTTATGATGGAGAACCGTTCCAGCTGTAGAAGGAAGAAAATGAGCATGGTGTTGTGCACAGGGATGTGATGGAGAAGAGTGTATATTCTAAATGCGTCCATGCAACGCATGCCCGGTTCGGTAATGGTCTTAAGTGTAAGGCTCTCTTTTTTGCGTACAATATTCGTACAAGGGAAGGCTGTGTAAGTAGGTATGTAAGTATTGGGGGAAAAGGATGTTGCCCTTCGAATTCTATTAGGGAAAACTCCATTTTTCGGGTGTCGAAAGAAGAGTGTAGGTTTCCTAGGCGATTCACTGCAATCACCCTTCATCTTTTACCGCATGTCTCGGAATAGCCAGAAAGAAACCGACCTAGGAAAATTGAACGAAAAATCATATTCCCTTGGTTTTCTTCTGGCGGAAAGAAGCCAAAATGTATGTTCCCGACTGTGCGACGCAAACGGTAGAACCATCCGTTTAACCGATGCTATTTATTGTTCACCCAGTATTTCTACCTACCTGCACCAAAGTAAATGGTCCACTGGATTTGCACACATACTAGGTGTGGTTTGATAAAGTTGGGCGAGCGTCGTCAGTTTTTATAGGTTTTTTACAATAACAGGTCACCTCTTTGCTGATATCTTCGCCGTGTAAGTGGTCGTATAATTTTACATTTTAACCAAGAACTATATTTTCGTTATCTTGGCATAGGGTTGCTGTGAAGGTGTTTTCGCCAGTAGAACGATTTTGAGATAAGAAGACGAATACGTAGGAAGCTGCTAAGAATCACGCTGGAACAGTAATGTCTCCTTTGTGTCCCGTCTCCGATACTTTCCGTTCTCCCATCCCCGTCACGTATCCGGCTGGCAATCATTAAAGTCTTGTGTGATGTCTTTAGAGAGATTGCACGAAACGGATGAATCTGACTTGTTTTATGGAACAATAAAAGGAAAATCGCGAAACATATCTTCACTCCCTCCGCGCGCTCCAAATAGGACATCCATCGAGCAAATCTGGCTACAATCTGTAATTCCTACAAAACCGTGTCAGGACATTCCTGTCCAACTGTATTGCACAGTACAGTGCAGTGTGCATTTAGCCACTCCCGGTTTCGCAAGGGTAAGCAATTATGCACCCATTACGACGCTTCAAGATAGCCCACCACTCTCGTGCATACCTTCCAAGACTCATTTGCAAGTGTAATGATCCGTCCGTTCGAGGGTCATAACGTCGATCGGCACTAATCCAACTAAGAGGCAGAAACAATCCAACAGGCTACGAGGCTCTACAGCCTTCGCCCCAACCGTGTGTAAGCTTATTGGAAAAGTGCAAAGGCACGCTAAAGAAAAGCTGCCATTTTCCGCTGTTCGGTGGTAGGTGGTGCTGGAATGGACCGGTACCGACAAGCTACCATTAAGCCTAGCACCACCACACTTTGCCTCGCTAAATGTCTTCTAATGCATAATAACAAGTGTTTCGTGTGTGGGGCGCACCATGGTTCACATTTTCTTGACAGCTATACACTTCTGCTACTACTTGCTTCTACTGTTACTACTATTATGCTTCTACTGTCGTTACGCAATACGCGGAATGGAGGCGTAATGTGTGTATTCTAGTGGAACGTTCATCGAGTTCCCGAGGCTTTGGACGTTGTTTTGGTGACATCGGGTTTTTCCTGGCAAGTTGTGGACTGTTTTTATGAAGGAAGTGTTAAGACAATTACAGGGCAGTTCCCTTAGCAGATGTTGTGGTGTCTTGTTTTGAGAAAAAAAACGACTGAATTGCTTATCATTTTTAAGATGGACATTAAATAACTAAAAATATCTTGCACCTTCTAAAATAACGAATCATATGCTGAAGAAGAAAAGATCATTGCTTTACATTTTTGAATTTTCCATCATCCATTCTTCACAACTCTTTTCCATCAGCCTCCCCGAGTATGACGTCATGTTCTCTAATAAATGATACTAATATTGAATTAACAACATTCACAAAAACCAAACGCCCTCCTACGACTATTTGCCTTCTGTTTCATTCATCCATCGCTGGAGACGTTGGAAGCAAAGGCAAAGGTCTCTGGTAGAGAATCTTACCACCGTCAACAACCATGCTCCAGGGTTCCCCCTTCTTGCCCAGCTCTTCCATGCATTTTCCGCGTCTTCCAAACATCAATTCACCCCCAAAAAAAGACAGACACGAGTAAGTTCTTTGTCTGGCGCTGGTTCCCGTTTTTTGCTGCGTTCCTCATGGTGTGGAACGTCAAGCGTCAGCCCGATGCTACTGCTGGCGTTCCTGTTGATTTACGCGTATACTCTCTTCTCTGATTCACTCTCTCTCTCGCGGATTCCCTTCAGCTCTCATCACAGTTACGACAGGTTTTTGCTACAGTCAAGTCTGACGCAGGTCTGACGTAGTCCAGCGTTGAAGATAGTTTAGATAAAGAAAACTTTTAAATAGAAAACTAATTAACTTTTACCAGTTTCGCATCCATTTCTTGTATAGTGTAGCAAAATAAGATTGCTAAGATTCACTTTCTATAAAAATATGGTTAGAAAACGCTTCCATTAATAACTAATTTATCCATCAATGCTGGTAGCTGTTCTGAATCGCCTTAGCAAATGTAAACGAACTGCAATCAAGGCAGTGCAAATCCGATCAGATGCCTCTACTATAAACACTCTCTGTTTTTGTCTCTCCATTTTCCATATTGTACTCGCTCGCTCACCGTGGTGTCCCTTTTATTACGCATCCCCATCCAGTGGTGCCCTTTTGTTATCGGATTTCTTTGCGAAACGAAAGACCGAATATTTTTTTTTGGGGTGTAAATCTTTTCCATTCCTTCTGACGCACAAATTCCGTCTCCTTTCCTTTTCAACACAATCCACACACACACATACAAAAGTGTGTCCTTAATATGACGCTGCAGTTCGCACTGGTGTGCGAGAGAACATCGCCGAATTGTCCTTGCGTAGAGGTACGCGATGTTTTCCTCGTTCGTACGTACACTCGCTTTCTCGCTCGCGCACACGCACCGCAGATCCTTAGCAATAGCAGAGCGCCATCGTACGCACACCAGCACACACACAGCGCGCTTGTATTACGCGGCGTTCTCCGGACCACGCGAGACTTCTTGAGTTTTGTGGGAACGGTTCAAGTCAGAAAATAGCCGTCCGCCTGTGAAGACGCGCGTGCACGACGAGTCTCTGCCAGCGCTCGCTCGCTCTCTCTGTGTTCGTAGGGAGGATTTTGCTTCGTTTCGACACCCTTTGTGTCAGCCGTCGTTATTGGCACACAAGTAACAAGCAGTAAGAAAACCACCCGGTACGCCAGTTTTTCGTGCGTGTTTTGTGTTTTGTTGCTTTCGCGAAGGATAATAAAGTGTGTGCTATAGCAGGCAAGGCAGTGATTTTTCCGTTTGTGGATTTAAATTTTTTATATTATTTGTGCGTCGTCCTGTGTGGAACATAGTAACGATTAAATACAACGATAAAGGCGTCGCGAACGTCTCGTTGTAACTCGTTGCGTTTTGTGTCCCTGTTGTGGTCGACTTCTACCAGTGTGTGACGTATGTCTGATGGCGTAAATGTCGCCGGTGTATGGTGTGTATCCTGATAGAAGAAGCTATATCGATCACAAATTATATAGCTAGAGCTGAGCGAGAGAGAGCAAGAGAGTGTGTGTTTGCGTGTGTGCAATACTATTGTGAAAGAGAAAGCAAGAGAGTGTATACTGCCAAACCGATATTAGTGAACTTGCCGTGCGTTTCCGAGATGTTGGCGTATTTAATTAGCATAAAATAGTAATGAATTGTGCGAGCGTTGTAGCAGTCTGAAAAGTAAAGCCCTAAAGGGCAAAGTGAAAGCTCCGATCCACCACACTGGAAGGAGAGCAATAGTCAGTGTGTTGTGTAATGTTGGCACAAGAATTATCGCAACTCCAATTCCGCGTCCGGCATAGTGGAAAAGCGTTTGTGCGGAAGCATTCTGTGATACGTTAGCTGTGAAAAGACTTTTCCACCAGCAAGTCTTAGTAGATCTGTCCTGAAAAGTGTTTTTTTAGTGGTGATTCGCACGCTTATCTTGCACGTACACCAACCACCAAATATAGCAAAGGACACCACCGGAAGAAGAGCGTTGTAACAGATGAGTGAGGCACGATAAATCAGTGACGCGAAAAGCGAAAGCGCACTGATAAGAAAAGGGCTTCAATTAAGCAACCACACACACACGCACGCACACCTTTGCACACACTGACAAGCATACCGTGTGAGTGGGAGGCGTCTGTGCGTCCCCCATCCACCGACCCAAGCCAGCATCATCGCGTACCCACGAGACACTCGTCAGCAACGGGCAGCGGCCGCCAGCACCACCAGCGAGGAGATGTTACTATTTCAGATACTAAAGTATTGATTTTCATCTCCACATCAAGTCCCCTCCACACACACACACACATGCACACCCCATTCAACCACCGAAAATTCTACCCACCCATCCTTCCCGATAGTACGCCCGTACAAACAATTACGCACACAAACAAACAGACACACTCACACGCAGGATGTTGTGTGCGCGCGCCATACCGACAAAGGACAGTCTCTAGTAGGGCGAAAATGTAATGCGCCTAGCAAAAGATTCTACCGTACCTTGCTTTACTACTGAAAAGGGAAACTGTAAATGTATGGCCGCCTACAGACGGAAGTGTGCTTGTGTGGGTGTTTGTTTGCGTAATGTTTAATATCTTGCTTTATCACAAGCGAAGGACGCACGGTCGGGCGAGTTCGTTTTTGCGAGGATGTGTGGGACGGTGGAAGCTTTTTTGTGTGTGAATTTTAGACATTGCTTTAATGCCTTTTTTTGTTGTTTCGTTATCGTGTGTGCTTGTGTGCGTATTTTGTTTTATGTTTGTTTTATTTTAGGGTGGCATCTTCATGTTTGTATTTGTGTGCCGGCTTTTGTTTTGTTTTTTTTTTAGTTACTTTTTTTCATATCGTTTGTGCGTGTGTGTTTTGCTTAGTTAAATGCTTCCTTTTTGTTTTCATTGTAAAAAAAAGACTTTTCCTTTGTTTACGTTTGCTTTTGTAATGTGTTTTGTATTGATTTCAATATGTTTTATGTTGGATGTTACAGTACTATAATTACAGCTAAACCTATACATTATATAAAGTTGTGTTTGTGTTTACGAAAAGGACATTCCACAAGTGTGTATGTGTGTTTTTGTGCATTTCGGTTTGTTTATTAAGTGTTTTGTGTTTTTATAATTGTGTTTGCTTCACGTTTTCAATCGGCCAGAATGATCATTTGTATCTCAGGATTCATTATCGGTGGAAGGTAGTTAAAGTTTTATGTTTTATTTTTTTTTCATTATTTATTTTTTATTATGTTTTGCACATTATATTTATTACGTTACAGCCACAGAGTCAAGCATAGCGAATTAAGCGTACTTGTGTTATTAAAATGCACTCTGTTCTGTTTACTTTTGCCACACGAAACGACCTCCTTCAAAACGCCATTCCCCATCGACTTGCATAACATTATCCTTTCCATTTTCCCTCAAATTTTCACCTTTTCGCTTGAGCAGCTTAAACTGCATACAGCCCGAGCCCTTCCATTTTAATAATCCCTAAGCCCTAAAAAGATACTTCGTCCCTTTCGTCATTCTACTGCGGCTGTACCACGTTTTGGTAGCTTTCCGTGTCCCAGCAGAAGGTACAAAAGCCATAGAATAAGTGCGGGTTACCCTTATGCGATGCGGACGGAGAACCCATCGGATCGTGAAAATAGGCAACTAGAATGCGGATAATAAACATCGGGGTGTAATTTTTTAATGAATAAGGGACACACCGGTACGCTCGGTGTGTTGTTTTAACGTTCAGCCACCTATACACTCACGTGCAAGAGCCTCTCGCCAGGATGATGAGCATTCTGACGCTAGCATTTCCCATCGCCTTTTTTTAACGAGCCATTCAACAAAAAAAGCACACGGTTATCGCTTCGGGACAAATAAATATAGTTTTCCATAAGGCGCGCTGTGTGTCAGCGCGTCAGCTTTAAAGGCTGCTTTGCGCTAATTCGAGACATCGTTGCTGGAGCGAAAAGCCTTTTGGAGAAGCTATTGAATATCACCTCCAGCGACGACAGCCACAAAAAAACCATGTACACACACAGTCTGTGAAGAGGGGGAAAACTCAATTTTCATAATTTTCCCGGCCACGAGACGCCTTTAGTTTTTTTTTTGTCGGTGCGTGTATTTGTGCATCACCTGGAGGGTGATTTTGGTGTGTATGGCCGAAGTCCGACTGTAAGCAAATATGTCGCGTCACGGCAGCCCTATAATTCGTGCCTCCGGTAACCGGATGATGATGTTCCTCCGTTCGGATGTGCTTCTCCGAAAGAACCCCGTCATTTTGCCGGCACGGACACCGGAAACGGATTTCTTCGAAGTGCTCGTTTTCTAACGTTCTAGCGCGAGATCTAACAACCACCTTTTCCCATCATTATTTCCGTTCTAGTTTCGTACGGAAAAAAAACATTGGGGAAAGAAGTCGGCAGGCATATGGACACATTCCAACAATATTATGTTATGCAATCGCGTGCCTTGTCGAACGATGGAAGGAGAACACACAACTTCAGGACGAAAGTATTTTGCCAAAAAATGATCCTCCAATATAAAATACAAATTCTTTACAAGCCATTCTTGCACGAATGAAAATGACACTGCGTATTTTGAGCTTTTTGAGGCGAAAGCTTTGTAACGATAGATAAAAAAACATACTAAAGCAAACATTTAAAAATATTCCGCCAATGAAAAGCCTCTATTTCTCCAATATGGCCACCGTGTGATGATGTTGTGACGCAGTTTTGTATCGTACTATGTGCCGTCTGTGTATCCTGTTTCGCAGCAGAAAACAACTCGTCTATCGTGTGCGCGTGTTGAAGTTGGATGGTCATAAAATACGCCCCCCCCAGAGTTGCTGGAGCGAAAGTTACCCGATGTTGGTTGTATGTAACTAACACACTGGCTGTGGCAGGAAATTCTGAACGCAAAAAAAAACAGACGAAAATGCGGAATCACTTATGCTGACGCCAAATGGGGCGTCACTGAGCACGTAAAATGTATGAGTAGCCATACAACGAAAAAAGGAAGCATTTAAATAAGCAAAATGTATGAGTAGCCACTAGGCAGACCGACAAACATTGGGCAAAATCTCATAAATAAAATCCGCCCATGACCACCGACGACCATATTATTGTGTGTCGCAAATGTGCCTATGTTGTCCCAAGCACAAGGGGGCATTGGACAGCTTTTTCCCAGCTCGACAAGAAATATGATTCACCCGGACTACTCACAACAGAATCTTTTTTTGCGGGATTCTACTTCCAAAATGTTGTGTTCCAATTTTTGATGCAAAATTATGAAACTTGAGTTCCAAATGACGGCCATTTTTGTTTTGTTTTTGCTTCGTTTTTTTATGGACAAAACTACCCTCACCAGTAAGAATACCACTTGGGTGTAATTGGATGCGGTTCGTGGCATTCCCGTAGCCGCCTTTTCGGGTTGAATGATTAAGAGCGTTCAAAGAATAAATCAACTCATCTCAGGTTCACTTGCCCCCGTTGGTTCACCAGGTGGCGCTGAAGTTTCTGCGGTTGAAAGTCCGTCAACCTTCTATTACACCCGGTCGGCTAAGAATGTACAAACCGGCAAGTAGGAATTTTACACAACACTAACGCTACCTCGGTTGGACTCGTGCACCAGACGGAAGTCGTAGTCTTCACCTATGGAGAGATCGTACGAAGATGGAAGCAGATCGGGCGTGTGTGTAACGTCGTATGCGGTGTTGTGGTACACGGGAATGTCTTATGCTAGCTTAATAAAGGTGGAATGCCAGCGAAAGGGAAAATTATTTATTAATTCAAGCTTGGCTGATCAACTGGAAATGTTTCGTTTATCCGTTCGCGATGTACGATGTGTATGAAAGAGGTTCTAACTCCTGAACAGTGTATCCATGGTTTGATGGTTTTCTTTGAACTCATTCCCTCATCATCAGACAGTCGTTGTTGCAGTTTGTGAGATGTACCGAGATATATAGGGAAGAATTTCCACACATCTTTCCCTATCTCTGTCTTTCTCGCTTGAAATCATCCCAAATTTGGTGGGATGCCTATTTTTAAGCTCCCGATGCAGTGCAGACTGCGCTCTAATTGCATCCACGCTGCTACTGAGGAATTTTATAACACTCATCACACCGAACATGTGTTTCGTGTTTTCTCTGCTCAGCGCTGGTTGTGCTTTCCCTTATCTTGGGTGCTGTATGATGCGTTGTTGTGCTCTATTTTTCCACCACCCAGACGCAGACAACCATTTCTTCTTCTTTTTTCTCATCTCACCAACGCATAGGGCGAAGTGGTGGCGTAAACATTTGGCGCTACTATAGTAAAACTGGGATATCCTCTTCTTGCTTTTCCACTTAATTTTGACGCGACGCTCAGACCCTTTTAAAGACGTCCGTCTCCGACTGGTGGTGTCTAGATGGTCGATGGTGGTTGGCTGGAGGTGGCTGTATATTATGATGAGGATCAGATTGCCAGGCCAAGAGCCCCCGGGTGGGTGAGTTGCAGTAGCAGCTGGTTCGGTTCTGTTGCAATCCGACGCTCCGTTCTACGGAGGCATCCTTCCAGACATATGGTCAACGCGAAAGATACGCAAGTACGAAACCCAAACAATGGACGAGACGGGCTCGAAGCATCTCAGCAGGTAGTCTCATCAACCAGAGCAGCTGAGATTCATCTGTTAGCCGGCCCGTTTTTTGGCCACATCCTTTGTTTTCGTTTTTGTTGCGGTAGATAGTTTTTCTCTTTCTTGGAAGGATTGCTAATGAACGGCACAATCTCCCGGCAGGGTAGAGCTTCTTGTGCTAGACGCGCGTATGGCGCGTGGCCTCATCATGCAGACCTTTACCATATTTAATCTTGGCTCCGTGTTCCGTTCATACGATCCAAATGGATCGTCTCGTTGTCCGAAGTTTAGCTTTGAGTCCCATGCGTCCACTGTTTATCGATCGCCACAAAGCAAATGTGACTCTTGTGCGTCATCACCAGCAGAGAAAGTGTAAGAAGAAATTTCATTTTCCGACCAACTTTTTGGTCCCCTTCTCTAGGGACGGCACAAACCCGGCAAAGATGCTGCTCTGGTGGTTGCCGTTCACTCGCAAAGAGTTGCTCCGATAGGAGTTCTGGAATTTCCCCCGCATCGAAAGAGGAAAACTTTGACCGGGAAAAGATTTATCCACCGTTCCAGCGGGTGGTAAAGTTTATTCGCCGCACAAAAGCGGAAGCGATATCGATAGTAGTACGCTTATGCTCGGTTGTCTTTCACCGGCAGCAACAGCTCCTGGGAACATTTATCGGGGTTCGACGGAGCAGAAGGATTCCGGTTGCGAAAAAAAACTTCTCTTCACTTGTTATGCGAAGCAGGCAAATGCCGGGAAGAAAAAGTTCCACAAAACAAAAGTTTATCCTGATCAGTGATTCTGAGGCGTCCAGTTGCTTTCCAAGGTGTGAAGAGACGCTATCTTTCACACATGATTCTGATAAAATTGAACCCGAAAACTTCGGCTGTATCGTCTCTAGGTATTTGAGAGTTGAAATTTAGACGAAAAAAAAAACGGTGCAAATCGAATAGTTTTGCTTTCCTGATGTGTTTTGTGAAGATACTAAATGTCAGTCGCAAAAGTGTAATTTTGCTTCAAGTTCCTACCGATTTGACCAACACTGATAATCTGATACTGATTTTTCGTGTTTTTTCTTCACATTCGCTTTTCAGACGCTATTTTCCTACACGTTCCAGGATAATCTAGTATTGTTACATGTGTTTTCTTGTAGAATAGAACGACGTCATGGCATTTCTTCTTCCAATGTCAAGATATTTCTTCCCTATATATGTGTCTCCAGATCACAACACCACGTTTTTATGTCTCTATCTATTGTGTTTTTCTACCGTACCTTCTCATTGTGTTAACAGTAGCAAATCCTATTCATAGCTCAAAAACCTTCCCTACTTCCAAGTTCTAGGGACACAGACACATCTTACGATCATCCGATACTTGCTAGCTCCAGTATTCCCTTGGCCAATCAGGATCAGACTCTCGTGCATTGTCCAGATGTCCTTTTTTCCCTCCGCCCGGGAACGCTCGGAGTCTGATTTTAATTACCGACTTTCATGCATTTGCAGTGCGATTTTGTCCGCTGCGTCTTGCGCATTTGCACGCAGTTTTGCTGCAGATATGGTGGATGCTCCGTAATACCTGTTTTTGTGCGTCTTGCTGCGTCCCCTTACCGTATTCGCAAATACGACGGTACAGCGCACTCCGTAAAGGACCATGGGAAAAACTTGCCCAAAGCTTTCCACACTCTATCCCTTTTGCGCCCCGTTTCCTTCGATTTCCTTCCATATGTAGCCTTCGTGCGTGTGTATTGTGCGAAAATGAACCATCTGCTCTTTTGCGGGCTTTTGTGTGTCCACCTTTGTTGCTTTTGTTTGCTCCAACCAGAACCTCAACGCTCATACATATTTTTTTGCAACCTTTTTTCCCATTTTTGTGGTTTCGCCACCATTTTTAATCACCTTTCTCTCTTTTTCTCTCTCTCTCTCGTTTTTTCGTTTTTTTTCTCTTCTTCTCTGTATTCATGTGATCCTCTTCTACTCGTGCCTTCCTTCCGAAATCCGCGCATGTGTCTCCGCATGTACTGTACTGTGCGCGAGTAGTTTCCCACAAAAAATCGATCGCCCAGCGCAGATCTACTCCACACACCATCACCACCCGAACAGGAGGTGTCATAAAATCGAGTGTTTGTGTGGACGTAATTGTAAATAAGATGTGTGTCGCTGCGGTCAAATCCCTGCTCACGTTTCTCAGTAGCATTGTGCCACTTAACGCAGCCACTAATATCGTCTATTGGAGTGTTTGGTACTTACGCATTTTGCACACGTGTTCGCTTGAGCACATCGCCATTGCTGCGGATGGAGCCCTTCTTGTGGAGGGTGGGCGTTGCGATGTTCTGATGCGACCCATGGTGATGGTATCCGTTGCCGGTCGCGTTGGTGGTGCCACCGGTCGCCGAATGCAGATGGTAGGTAAGCTGCTGCGGTGACACATAGTGCTGCGTTGATTGCTGGTGGTTCGGCTGAGGCTGCTGCTGGTGCACGTAGACGTACGATCCGCCGCCGGGCCCAACGCCACACAGGCTGGTGCTGCCGAGGCTGCTGCTGCCACCGCTCGCGAGCAACCCATTGTTGCTGGCAACACTGCCACCGCTGCTCGGATGGTGATGGTGTGTGGAGTAGATCTGCGCTGGGCGATCGATTTTTTGTGGGAAACTACTCGCGCACAGTACAGTACATGCGGAGACACATGCGCGGATTTCGG
>KZ062234.1:95975-115346 GCA_002091835.1 Anopheles maculatus
CCTCTTTCCCGCCGTCGTCTCCCCGCACTGAACGTGTGTTGTGTGCTCACATGTAAACACAAGTGCGCTCGTGGTGATGTTGATAATGAAATGTACGACGGTTGATTTTTTTTGTGTCTTGTTTTCGTGTCATCACTCTGGCATATCGCACGCCCCAATGCTCTTTGTTTTTGGACACGCAGCTGAAATGTGTTGAGAAAAAAACTCCAAACAACTCTTTCCAGCGAAGTTGTTGCCCAAAATTGACAACAAACAGACCCCATCACGACGGGTAGCCGAGAACTGTGGGGACATGGTTTCGGGTGGGCCTGTTCAATTTTCGAATATTCGAACCCGGTGCTTCACACAACCTCGAGAGATGCATGCTCGTTGGCTGTGTGTGATAACAGCAGACCGCCCCTGCTCTGATTGCTGTTGCTGTCGGGACCCAAATCTTGCTCTGATCTCTGGGTGCGTCCGTGTGTTGGTGATGTGATGCCTCTGTCCCTGGCCAGGCGAATGGCAGATACTGGATGTGTGGTGGTCGTTTTCCAGAAACAGCACAGCAAAAGCAATCTCAGTATACCCACGGCATCTCTCGCTCTCTTGCTGTACATCATCATCACAGTGTGTCCTCCGCGCCGAAGAATATGTGTGATGCCGAAAGGTGCTAACCTGTTAGTCGTTTCTCTGCCCGCCGATCAGGCACGGCGTGACGCGAGTGTGTGTGTGTGTGTGTTTTGGTGTGTACTCTTTTTGGCTGGCTGCGGTACACTGAAACTGTGAAGATTTCGGCACCGTATTTGGTTACTACGCCCGGTATCACTTGTCCTTCACGACAGTTTGCGAAATAGTGCGCTAAAAAACGCTCCAAACGTGCCAGACAGTGAAGATCAATTGAAGTAGGTTCTTTGGTGGTACTTTTTCTAAGACATACTGTGTGTACGTGGCCACCTGCAGTATCTGTTACTACTATATCGTGCCGTTGAACGTGTGAAGCTTAACCAGGAAAAGCGCTGTGCAAACAAACCAACAGAAATCACATGTACCGCGCACGGTCGGTGCTTCGTTTGCTCCAATTAAGACTTGAGTGCACCAAAGGCATTAAGATTGTACACCGCACTAGCTCGGCCGGTTCCCGATTAAAGGTAATTAAATGCAGGCCCGTGTGCGCTTGCAGGTTCTAAGCAGCCACAAAGTTTAGAAATGTTTGCTTCGCTGTACAGAGATATTCGCAGTGTGTGTGTATGTGTCTCGGTGTGTGTAAGCGTGGGTGAACCAGTGGTCCAATTAACGTTCAAGCGTCATCAAGGTCTTGCATGTTGTTCTTGGGAATGGTTGCTTCCACTCGCCGGTTGACGTATGATAACAGGAGGAGGTCACTCGGACGATGTGTCGGTGCGAATCTCGTGTGAGAGAGCTTCCATGACAAACAGACCACAACGATGGAGCGATGGTCGGGATGTGCCAATTTTGACGGAGATAAATGGTCACTCCAAATGTCCAATAGAAAACGTCCAGCTGCTGCTGGGTCCAATGTATTTCGATACATAAATCGTGTGAAAAGCGAACTGACATCACAGTTCTCCCTTCCCCCGATACAGTGAAAGCCAATCGAGAGAATGAAGTTTGAAAATGCTCCGGGTGTCACGACCGAGACATCTCGGTCCGGTTTCATTAGAGAACGAAAAAAGCAAAAAACCAAACACAAACATGCGCACACTTTTCATCCAGCTTCCGAGCCGTGACGCGTCAGTTTGTGAAAAATTAAGCGCATTTTTACGACCTCTCGACGGCGCCCCCAAACATACGACCCAGGGCGGAGGACGCCATTGGGCGAGAAAACATACCCATCTGCCCTTTACGAAGCAAAATCTGCCAGCGACCGTTTACGCTGAAGGTCGAAAATCGTGTCGCGCATCTAACGACAACGACACACACAACGTCTGCACCAACCAGCTGTTGTTCTTCACCTTCACTTAAAAAAAAAAACGCTATGCGAGTCATGAAATGCGACGAGAGTAGTTGTGATCTTCATTTTGGAGGTCATAAAATGCGACAAATGTAGTCACGGTGCTTTATCCTGCTGTCAGTCTGTGTATGCCGGCAGGAGAACACGTCCGGTACATCTTTCCAGACGCTCGGAACAGCGACGATTTGACATTATTGTTTCGAGGTGATGTTTTTTTTGTTCTGTAACGATACCCTTTGGAACACTTTATTGGGAAAAATTAACATTCATTAGGTGAGGGTGTGAGGAAGCTCAGTCGCGCCATTTAATACTCTGGTGGGGCGAAAAAAAAGGAAGTGAATGTCACCGCCAACTACACCCCCGATGGAAGCACGTTAATATGTGTACACATTTTATTAACTTCCTTCAAACAACTCCCTCCTTTCACGAGTGCGTTAGTAGAGCTCTCCACACCGTCAAGTGTGGCCACGATTGCTTTCTTTCTTTGTTTGGAATCGATTTAACACATCATTCGCACTTGGGAAATGTAAATATAGTGAGTAGAGGAAGGGAGAGTAAAGGAGAGGAGAGTATAAAAGGTAATACTACACCTCGCCTAATCAAATGCTTGGCGTTAATTATTAAAAGGTGTTGGGGGAGGAATGTTACAGCAGGTTCAAATTTAATAGTGAAAGCAATCGATTGTTTTGTGGTCACCTAATACTATTCAATTAACTCCTGTCGGACGCATCTTTATATGGCTGCATAATTGTTTCACATTCCCTTTTTTGTGGTGCAATCGTAAGCTGGAAGAACGTATCTAGACACTATCTTTAGCAAACAGTTCCCACACCACAAGAAAACTCATCACTGTTCTTGTGAAAAACCATCCCAACAAAGAAGATTCTCTATCCTTACCTTGTCTACCTTATTGGCATCTGTCTGTGCATTCCTGAGAAAGATATTTATAAACGTACCGTCTGGTGCGGATAGATCCTGAACCTTCTTCCAACGCTTAATACGCTCCAAGTGCCTACCAAAGCGCACTAGAAAACCTTCACCTCATCAAACACGACGAAGTCTCCCACTCGTAAACATTTTTAAATGCAGTTGATGCGTCGTCCTCCACCCCATACTCGTTTTTCTAACCTGTGCGCCGTACCTCTGTCGTTTCGATCTCCGGTGAAGCGTACTAATTTTTATTAAGTGATCTCTTGGCCTGTTTCTCCTCGCCCATCATCGGCACACTGGATGACGGTAGCGATACAACAAAAGACCACGCACGCACTACTGCATCGAGTTTGGGGCTGGGAAGAAGCAATCTGTGTGCACACGTTTGTTTACCAGAAGATCGTTCTCGATCCTTCAGCCGAGGATCCTTCACAACAGAGAGGTTGGTCGTAGAAACGGTGTGGGAAAGTAGAACAGATACTCCGAAATTATGGTTCAATAAATAAAAAAGGAGAGAAGAAATGTTTAGCCTAAAGCAATTTATTGGGCGACATTAGAGAAGAATCACCCTCAGCTGTGTAGTGAGGGTTTGATTATTACAGGGATGTCAAACATTCAGTGGCTGATACTTTTTTATTTCCAATATTTCTGTCAGCAATGTCAAGCTACGATAAGCTACAAGCAGCTGTTTTGTACAGTAGCACAGTAAACGCTCTTTTGTCTGTGCAGTTGGCTGAACCATTAAATCAGGAATAACTTGTTCTTAACAGGGGGTATCGATATTGGTTCATATAACTTATAAAAACAATGTTTATAAAGCAATTATTGTACACTCGTCATGCCAGTTTCTCATCTATTCTACACGTATGACATTAGCCGAAAGAACTGATCAATGCAGGACTGAACAAATTGATTAATTTGGTTTCTAATTCTAGGGTTAAATTAATAAGCAAAGTCTCAGGTATCCACAATTCTGGAGAATATCTAGACGGATAGCAAATAAATGTTATGGACAAATAAAAAGTGATAGAAACTAGTGCTGGGTAAATTTGATTCAGATTCATGAATCAGAATGAATCTTTGAACTGAATGAATGACTCTGAATCTCATTTAAAAAGATTCATGAATCCCCAAAGATTGATGAATCCCCAAAGATTCATAAATCCCCAAAGATTCATGATCTACGAGTTGATCGATCGAGTGGCGGATGCAAAGCGGCCTCGCCGAAGAGGTAAATCCCACCAAAACATCATTGCCCAAACATCATGATCTTGTCTTCCAAATTGGAGGCAGACATTCGAGTTTGACACTCCTGGAAACCTCGCTAGAACTCCCTGCTTCGCTCTTGTAAACACTCCCATCACTGAGAGCATGAAAGCGAAAGAGAGAGAGAGAGGAAAAAAAAACACGAGAGACCGTTAAGGGTGGGCATATATGCTCGTTGGGTGGTTTGCAAGGTTGCTGCCTGCATCGCTCCGCGCAACATCACAACAAACCACGCCAACATTGTGCCACAATTAGTTCGAACTGAAATCTCGCCTGGTGTACGTTAGCCGCGGCGCTCGGTTTTGTTGTACAAAGGTGCGATAGATAGCCCGCCGCCAATACGGTACCGCGTACGCGGTTCCACCGGTATACGCGCGCGTGTAAATTAACGCACACAACCGTAAACCACCCCCACCCAAACCCCCCACGCGTATAGTGGGGTTGGAGGCATGCACCCAGCACTAGTGCGATCGACGCTGTGTAATCGCGACTACAGTTCTTGTTGATCAACGGACCTGATGGAATTCATCACTAAATAGTGTGTGCAAGCGTGCGCGTGCGTCCTCCAACACGCAAGTAAAAGCATTTTCGCGCATCGGTAAACGTTTCAGTTTTTTTTTTGTTTTCGGTCGAGTCGGCGGAAGAAGCGACCACACGATGTTGCTGCAATCGATGAACGGACGGACGGCCGACGATACATTCCGGTAGAGGGTATCCGTTGCATTGTACACCCCGTTACGGTCCAGTTCGGGTGCATCCATCGATGCGGTCAATAGTAGCGGTTTGTTCGACCACCTTTTGCCGGATTTATTTGCATCGGCGGGGTGAAACGTGCCATCGTACAAAACGGATCGTGCACACGACGGTGTAAAGTGTGATTTGCAGACGTATAAAAAAGTTTAGGTTGCGAAGAGGGAAGTTCCTTTCTCATGAAGAGATCCTTCTTCCGGTACAAAGCTCGATACGTGCTTCCACAGTGCTCCAGTATGCCATTGTGCTCGTGGTGCAGGATTCCTCGCCAATAAATCGTGGAATGTGTTGTGCTTATGTGTGTAAAGAAAATCTCTTTGTTAGTGTTACTTCGTTTTCTTGTTCTGCACCATCCGGTCCGGTGTAGCAGCAGCATCAGCAGCAGCAGCAGCAGATCGTGCCATCCATGGGAAGCAAGAGAACAAGAACAACGAAAAAAAGGATGCTCTAATAAAAAAAGGACGAAAACGGAAGTGAGATTTGAAAAAAAGGACAATCCACTGCAAATGGATGGTACAGGAAGCGGAAATCTTCCGCACCGGATATGGTGTCTGCTCTTCTACTTCTATAATGCGTCCAACGAATGTGTAACTAGTGTGATGATGTGTGTTACCAGCAGTGGTAAAGAAGCTGCACACAGACAAGTGATTTTTCGGAAGGTTTTTCACTCTTTCTCTCTCTAGTTCGTCGTGATCTCGTTTGGGAATTGAAAAATTATCCAACCATGTCCGTACAGCGGTGCGGGACATAAACAAACAATTTGTTTGCGCTTGTGAAATCCACAATCGGAAGTGCATCAATACACAGCCGCGCGAACGGAGAAGAAGTAACGCCATGGGGGTCATGATGGGAGAAAGTTCTTAATTTGGGTGTTAAAAACATAACAGTTTGGTGTGTTTTCTTGTGCAAGATGCGTTCCATCTGCCCAACAATAACAAAAAATAGAACCCAACTCTGATGATGTTCGAAAGATCTCAGAACAATCTGCAGTGCTGTTTAACCAAAAGTTCATCCTCGTGTACACTTTCGGATCGTCCACTTTTCCCAATGCGCTTAATGGCGCGCCAGTTGGTTCGTTGCATTTTTAATTGGTTTTGTACAAATAAAAATCGCCACAATCTCTGCCGCATCTCTTCTCGCGCAACCTAAATAGAATGTCCAGTTGGTGCTTCCCAGCCGTATACTCGGGACTTCATCTCAGCAGCGAAGCCCTTACCATTGCAGAATTGAGTGACGAGATGCATAATTAAGAGTGCAATTAAAATGACGCTGATTTGATTTAATTTACGCGTTCTTCGCTGATTTTACTGTGCACGGCTACTGCTGCTGCTGCTCCATAAACCACCGTGTGTATATCTATTTATTGCACCGAAGCGGTGTAGTTAGCGTGTTGAATCGAATGAATCAACAAACGAGGCAAGAGAGACATATTCACAGAGAGGCCTGGGAAATTGCGTTCTGTTGTGCACTTTTTTTTGCATGGTCCGTTTTTTGTTGTTGTATGCCTTGTTGCAGATTCAATCCGCAATATGATGAAACACACAACACCGATGAGATTAGTGTGAGAACTCATCCACCCTTAGGTAATCTCTTCAGGTGGAGCACCGCTCCAAAATGGGCCTCTTACATAAATGCAATTCACTCTCATATAGGTCATATATGCGTGGCTTAGATTGTACCACATGCGGTAGATAGGTAGATAGGGACGCCGGTGTACTAGAAGTAGAAGTGCAAACAGCATCCAAACAACCCCTTTTCCGGGGGGTGCACATTGAGCAACACACACACACACACACATATTTACATTAGGCGACTAGAGAGCGCCCTTAGATAAGAGTTGGCGAGGTATCGACCACTTCCTTCCCAAAAAAAAAAAATACATATCGTGGCCATGTTGTGCACAACCCAGCACACCTTATCGGTGGTACGGCTGAATTCCACTTGTCAAATCCACTTGAAATGCAAACCTTCAGATAACTTATCATTCGCTTCTCGCTGTGTCGATAAAGGGTAACCCAGCGTACATGAAATTGATTGATCTTCGTTCATTTCTGGTCGCAGAAATTCCACCTGTACAGTGGTGGTCAGTGTATTGAAGCTCATTTGAAGAATTGTTATTATGGTGTGTGCAGACATATCCATTTAATTAGTGAAGCTCCTAAGCTTAAACTAGTTGAAATATTTATAATTCTTGAAAAACAAGCATGAAGATAAGACATTATAAAAACGCTTCTGTTCAGTGATAATGATTATTCGAGACTTTTCCATATTTGTCTTGGTTGTTGGATTCAATTTCTGTCCAATATTTTGATAGTGAATCTTGACGATTCTTGTTGTTTATAGAATTTACGCAGGCAACCGTTTTAGTCACACTGCAATCTCTTGCTGTACCCATTTTATGTTGAAGATTCTTTTTATTATTGAATATTAACATCTTTCATTCCTTTAACAAAGAAAATAGCTTAATTCAATAGCTCTATTACTTTTATTGTTAGGCAGTATTTTAATGAGTTATCTGATAAGTAAACTATGACTCGTTTGTTTAATACCATTGTGTAGCCTTATTGCATTGGTCACCACTGTATAAACATTCTCACTCTATCTCTCTTCAAACTGACATTGAATTTACACGCTTTCTGTTCTTGAACAGCCTTAGCAAGGCGCGCACTCGATAAATAAAACATTTTTGATACGAGTGACTCATCCATCGACCAACGGCGGTGGTTCTAGCTACTAGCTAGAAGACAGTTCAAACATGCGGGACATTAAACAGCTTTTTCGGTACCATCGAAAGCAGTGGTTTGGGTGGGATGGCTTATCTCCCCACACCTGAGAAAAGAGATAAACGGCGGTGGTTCTAGCTACTAGCTAGAAGACAGTTCAAACATGCGGGACATTAAACAGCTTTTTCGGTACCATCGAAAGCAGTGGTTTGGGTGGGATGGCTTATCTCCCCACACCTGAGAAAAGAGATAAAGACAAAGGTGCGCCGTGTACGTATTGCTCCCTTTTATCGAACACGCCATGCAATTTTCTGTTTGCCAACTTCGATAAAGCACTGCGGCAGGCATTAGTGCGTACAGTACCGTCTTCTCAACCTGTTCGTTCGTACACTTGCTCTCGGCAAAAAGAGTGAGCAAAAAAGGAGACCTGCCCTAATTGGGAGCTGTATTGAGCTCAGACGAGAGTTCCATTTCCGAACGTGACCAACGACAATCGTAGTGAAACCTGAAAAACAAACGCGCGTGTAACGTGCCGTTGCGGAAGTGACATGGATTTCGTTCAAGGAACAAGCGTTCTGGAGATGCGTCGTTGATTCATTTGACATTCGATCCCGTGTGCGTGGCTTGTGTGTGTATGCGTGTGGCTGTGTATTTTATTTTGAAAAAAATGTGTCCTTTCAGTATCACATAAGCACAGGCACACGTCGATCACCGAAGGATCGTTCCCCCGATAGTCTAGATCATGTTTCATTCTTTCAGTAGTGTTGGTGTGTATCGTGGTGTGAATACGGTTGAATACGGCTACACACGTACCGTAATGGTTTCAGTCACACAGGGCGGTTCAGTAGAGCTGACATTGCCCGCTAGCTGCCATTAATTGTGTGTCTTTCCGCAGTGTCGCACGGCGGGTGGATAAGGTGTTAACCGATGTCTGCTCCTCACCACTATAGTCTAAGCGCGGGTGAAACCTGCACTCGAAAAATGTGCAGAATCAAACGGTGTGCGAAAACGCGTCAAAGTGTAACGTTTAATTGAAAACAGAAAAGCCTAGTGTATAGTGTAGTGCCGCGGGGACAGCGGATATTCGGAAGGCAACCGAGTTGAGATCCACAATAACAAATAGCGCCGGAAACGACGGCACGCGAGAAAGCGAGAGCGAACGTGTGCCGCCCAACAATTGTCCGTACAATGCGTCAACGGCGAAATCGAAAACCCAACGAAAAGAGGAAACAATTTACTGTCGGTAATAGGAAACAACACCGTCACCGTGTCGCTGCTGGTGCGGCGGTTCCACTCGACTGTCAACCAGGGCTGCTCTATTGTTTTGGCACCACCACTGTCATCAGCCACCGGAGGTTGTGGTGGCGGCGTCTGGACGGTCAGGTGTATGATGGCCGCCAGACGAACGTTGATGGGCGAAGATGGGCAGCAACAGCGATTGCTCACACCAAGCACAGTGATGGGAGTCGAAGAGGAAGGTGATGATGGGACGACCGTGTCCCTTTCACCGGACGGTGCCGATAGTGGCATCGGCGTCGATCTGGACGGTGTTGGAGGGCGATCGATCGAAGATGGTACGACAGGTGGGAGTGACAACGATGAGGACAGTTTTTCGTGTGATTGTGTGTGTTCTTGTTGTTGCAAGTGCCGGGAAGATGGTGTAGGATCGTCAATCCCCTCCCCAGTGATCACGTTCCTATTCAAACCATCAACACATCCTTTTTGGAGGAAAGTGTCTCTTGCTTGCTTGCCACGCGAGTTTGCCACGAGTTTTCATCGTCCGTTGCAAATTTGGCACAAGCACAAGAATCATCGTAAAATAGAGCAAAACAAAACAGTCGCGAAAATCTCTTTGCTATTCAAACCATCAACACATCCTTTTTGGAGGAAAGTGTCTCTTGCTTGCTTGCCACGCGAGTTTGCCACGAGTTTTCATCGTCCGTTGCAAATTTGGCACAAGCACAAGAAGATTTCCCTTGTTTTAAGGTCGTCCGTGAACTGGCTTGATTGCTTCTGAGAATTCTTCACTCAACGCTGTCCTACTGAAGTACTAGTTCGCGCTACAAATAATATTAACCCTTTGCACACACGGGGCCAGCTAGTCCAAAGGTATTTTATTTCAGTAATTTTCATTTTTACTGCTTTGGAACCCATATTGTTAATGAAGTTCAAATTAGAGCAATTGGTAGACAATGAGAAATATTTTCCATTCTCAAAAAATGATTCAGGATTGGAGAAAACGTGTCTTAAGGAACTGGTTGTGCGTTTTTGGTTTTAAATCATTGGGTTTATGTAGAATATGTTGTTCATTCTGTGCGAATTAATAACATACATCTTCAAACCCAAAGGGTATAGAATCCTAAGAGGTAGAGACCAACTCTTAATTGGATCTTTGAATACTTTTCCGACACTCAAACTTTTCGAAGTGTAATTCGGTGGAAAAGCTACTTAAAACATCCACTAGCCAAACATTCCAAGCTCTCACACCAAGATTTAAGCTGTTATTTGTTTTTGCCTACCTTAGTTTTCGGGAGTTTCAAATAATTTACGATTACTTCCACCGCGATTGATGATGAAAGGCACACTAAAGCGGGAACAGGTAGTGGTAAATACCGAAATCCAAATAAAAGTGAAAAATTTGGCGCATATACTTCTTGCACGATCGCTGGAGAAAAAGAGAAGCCAAAACATATTGGAGTTGCAAAAAACCAAAAAAGCCATAACGCTTAATAAACGTCCGTTATTTATAGGTATGGGGAAAGAGGAGGGGAGGGGCGCGATCGTATTCACAGTTCGTTACCCACACGCAAAACATATGATATGTCCGGTGGTGCGAAAAAGAAATTAATCCAAACAACTAAAACCCAACCACCAGCCGATCCGTCTTTAAATTCCGTTTTAGCTTGTGGTTTATTGAACCATTTCTTCCAATCTTTCACCGATACAACACTCCACCCACTATAGATGTGAGGGAGGGCAGGGCGGTGGTTGTGTGAATGCAGGAAGAGGAAAAAGGAGTGTGTTAATTAAATTTTCCGAATGTCAATGACGTATGCGTAGTATGGCCAAGAAAAAAAAGAAACCATTTGGCAGCAAATGGTGGAAGTTAATGATGGACGACGTGTCTCCAACCGTATCCAGGAAGTTTCGGCGCGATCCTCCCCATTTCCCCATGGCCAGTGTTTTGTGGCCGTTGTCGCTCTTCGTGTATGTCACAGCCGTCGTCGCATCGTGCTAATATTGCACGCATCGTGTGTGTGACAGGTGATCGTGGTGTTTGCCGTTAAGGCGAAGATCATCGTCGTCGTTTTGGGAAAAAAGGACGGAAAATTGGGATTTAAGTGCTATATTTAGACACCCTTTTACTGATCTGCCACTGTCGCGCAGTCTGCTGCCCTGTGTTTGGCTTGGAAAAAGGGGTTCTAGGATGGGTATGTGTGTGTGTCCGTGTGTGGTTGTGAGGAGACATCTCATTATGAGATATGACTCTTTCTTTCGCGTTGCGCTTACACGAGGACGGAGACCTGAGAACGGACTACTCCTCAGAGCTTAATTACTACGCTTCGTGACACGAAACACGTATAACGTCGTCGTGTTGTTGTGCATTTTTCTCTTGTCACAATCTTTTGTATTAAACGGCGCGTGTGTGCTTTTATCCTATATCTACAGGTATGAACTGTCGCAGGATCTGCTGGATAAGCAGATCGAACTGTTGGAGCGCAAGTACGGTGGAGTGAAGGCACGAAACGCGGCCCTTACGATTCAGCGCGCCTTCCGCCACTACACGATGGTGAAGAAGTTCGCCTCGATCACGGCTATGGCTAAGGCGGAGAAACGCATGAGCCGTAGGGTGCAGCAACAGCAGCAGCAACAGAACGAGATGGACATGATGCATCACCATCCACATCACCTTCAGCCGGCCCTGGAGGATGGACAGATTTACGCTACCGAGGATGGTACCATGGTCGGTCAGCAGCGTGTCTGTGCAACGTGAGTATCGTGCTAGTAGCTTGAGCTCTCTCTCCCTTTCTCTCTTTCTCACTCTCTCAAGGATTCATTTTCTAATAGAAAACTCTTTTTTGCTCTCTGCAGTATCTCAGCAACGCCACCAGGAACGCTACACCATCGTGTGACACCGGTCCGCTCGATGTCGCTGCGGGAACGTCGACTCGATTCGAGCCCTATCCCACGCAGTCAGTCCGGTACCGCATCACCCGCACCCGTCCCGATCACCTCTTGGAGCCAAAGCCCAACACAGCTCGTAACGGGTGCCTCCACCCAACAGCAGCAGCAGCAGCAACAACAGTACTCCCATCCGCATGTAAATATCCTCCACCAGCAGCAGGCCCAGCTAGCCGGGTACGGTTACACGCCGGCCGTGTCTGCCCCGTCGCACACCGCGGTGATGCATCATCACCAGCACCAACAGCAGCAGCAGCAGCAGCAGTACCAAAGCCAGTACGGTTCGCAGGATTTGAATGTGAGTGGTGCCAGCTCGAGCTCGCAGCTCGATTCAACCGTCTCGTCCATGAATCTGTCCTGGAACTCGCAGACGGCCAGCACACACCAAAGCCCCTACACGCCACACTACACCGCCGCACAGATCTACATGCGTCCGCGCGGTATCGGCATCGGTAGCTCGGGCGGCAGCAGTGGCAGCACGTCCAGTGCTAGCGGACGAAAGGTTCCGCCGGAAGTGCCGAAGCGTACCAGTAGTATCACGGGCCCGGGAGGTCAACACACACCGAGTCGTTCGCTGCGACCGAACGGTCTTTGCAAGACGGCCGAGAACGGTAGTCTCAGTTCGGTGCAATCGTCCGGTAGTGATTCGTCTGCATCGGCAGAGCGAGGCCTTGCCGGTGTCGGTATCGAGCTGATGGGTTCATCCGATCGATCCAGCTCCCCGCAGTGGAAGCGAAAGGGCCCGGGAAGTAGCCAAAGCGGCAGCATAACTCTTCTTCCGGCACAATCTCCCGATCACATGCTGATGAGTGCGAGTGCCGGTGATGCTACCGGCGCTGCTGTACGTTCCATTCATTCCACAGTCGCGACTGCCACCGCAACAGCAACGGCTGCCAGTGGTGGTGGTGGTGGTGCGGGAAGTGCCAACGTAACGATCGCCAGCATCGAAAGTGAATGTCTCAGTTCGCACACGAGTGCCGCCCAATACTCGATGGAAACGCACGATCAGATCGTCCATACGCCCACTTCCTACAAGGTGTCGGAAACGATTCGCAAACGCCAATACCGTGTGGGACTGAATCTGTTCAACAAAAAGCCCGAACGCGGTATCACGTACCTCATCCGCAAGGGATTCCTCGAGAATACCCCACAGGGCGTGGCCCGTTTCTTGATCTCCCGCAAGGGTCTTTCCCGGCAGATGATTGGCGAGTATTTGGGCAATCTGCAGAACCCGTTCAATATGGCCGTGCTGGACTGTTTTGCCGGCGAGCTAGATCTGTCCGGTATGCAGGTGGACGTGGCGTTGCGCAAATTCCAGGGCTACTTCCGTATGCCGGGTGAGGCGCAAAAGATCGAACGGTTGATGGAGGTGTTTTCTGCACGGTACTGTCAGTGCAATAGTGACATTGTGGCACGGCTTCGCTCACACGATACGGTGTTTGTGTTGGCCTTTGCCATCATTATGCTCAATACGGATCTACACACACCGAACCTGAAGCCGGAGCGCCGTATGCGGTGCGATGATTTCGTGAAGAATCTGCGCGGCATCGACGACTGTCACGATATCGATCGGGACATGCTGAACGGGATCTACGAGCGGGTGAAGGCGAACGAGTTCAAGCCCGGGTCGGATCATGTCACGCAGGTGATGAAGGTGCAGGCGACGATCGTGGGCAAGAAGCCGAATCTGGCGTTACCGCACCGTCGGTTGGTTTGTTACTGCCGGCTGTACGAGATACCGGACATTAACAAGAAGGAGCGACCGGGTGTACATCAGCGGGAGGTGTTTCTGTTCAACGATCTGCTCGTGATTACGAAGATCTTTAGCAAGAAAAAGTCCTCCGTGACGTACACGTTCCGGAACAGTTACACGCTGTGCGGAATGGTCGTGACGCTGCTGGATGTTCCAAGTAAGTGTTTTTCCTTTTGGGGAATTTGGGGAAGGGAGGTTGAGAGTGTAGCAATTTCTAATTCGATTTTCCGTTTTCCAGACTACCAGTTCTGCATCCGGCTCTCGCAGAAGGTGGACGGCAAAGTGCTGGTAACGTTCAACGCACGCAACGAGCACGATCGGTGCAAGTTCGCGGAGGATCTGCGCGAATCGATCAGCGAGATGGACGAGATGGAAACGCTTCGTATCGAGGCGGAACTGGAGCGCCAAAAGTCGGCCCGCGGCACACGCACCACCAACAGCGAAAACCGTGACAGTGGAGTGGCGGATGTGGAGGTTTGCGCCGGCCCCTATCCGGCCGGTGTCGGTGGCCTGGTGCCGGGCAGTGTCGGTGGCGGTGTATCGCCAAACGAGTGTGGTCTCGCGCACAGCGACGCTCAGCTGAAGCGCAGTGCCCTCAGCAATTCGCTGCTCGATATGCACGAACAATGTAAGTCATTCTAAAATGGTCTTCTATCTCTCGGACACCACCACCAACCAACAAACCACCAAGCAAAACAAAAACTACCGTCCATCCGTTCCCCATATACGCGCTCCATCCAATATCCCTATCCAAGAGTTTTGCATCCCTACCTGCCCAAAAAAAATCGATGCATCTTGCTCCTTACCTATTTGAAGAATCCCCAAAAACTGCAATTAAGCACAGGTTTTATTTTTTCCTTTGCGCTGCACGCATTCACAACCAAAAAAAAAAAGCTTTTTTCGAAGTATATATGCATAATGATGCGCTGCATCTCGACCGTTTGTTAGGGGCACACAGCTTTTTTGTTTGATTTAAATTTGCCGCCTGCAGTAAACTTTTCGCTTCAACCAACTTTGCAACAGAGGATGCATTTACTCTTTACTTCGCTGTAAGCAGAAGGACACGCTTCTTTTGAAGGAGACTGTTGCGCATTTGATTGCGTTCGTGTATGCACAGTGTGCGTTCTGTTTTTGCTGTGTTTGTTTGTGCTTCTCTGTGTATTACGCAGCTTAGCTTAATTACCTTTCTGTTTTGCTTTTGTATTCATCCCAGAAAACCAAGTGCACAATTAATGAATTACGTCCCAAGGATAAGATAAAACAGAAAAAGGCCGCCCCTTAACTCTCGAACGAGCTAGTGTAAACACATCCCACTTTTTGCAGGGTGTATTCTAATGTGATACCACAGGAAAATGGCAATGTTTCCTTATGTACTAAGTAGGCGTTAAAATGAATTTGTTGTTAAAGCAGGATTAGAAAAAAAAACCCTTGTTGAAATTGTTAGTCTGGTAAGCAAATAAAGTGCCAAAAAATACATTTATAAAGAACAAGAAACGGGGTAAAGCCCTTTTCCGTGTGTGGGAGAATAATGATAGCCTTGCGAACAAACCACTTTTTTGTGATATGGAATTATGGCGCAGGTGTGCAGTAAGTAGTAGCGCGCGCGAGAGAGAGAGAGAGTACGGGCCGATAGTGTGTAAGTACGACGATTTCGTTGTTTTTAACACATTCCTTAATGTATGTGTTTTCGTGTTTGTTCGAGTAATTGTGTGCGCTCGGCGGGATAAACTCAGGTTTTTTTTCTGGTTAACAAAAACGGGTTTTCGAGGACATGATCTGGTATTTCTTTTTTTTGTTGTGTGGTACCCAATTAACAAAAACTGTGCCCGTGCATATTATTGTCCTTCCGTAACTGACACTTAACCAAACCGAACGCGGATTCTCCCTTAAACGTATACTTAAAATTTTGCTGCCTCATAACCCCATACCACCAACACCACCACCACCATCATCCACCCCATTCCCACCGAAACAGTGTGTGACCATTACCGCTTTAACCGTATCATATGCAAGCATCATTTCACCACAGCGCTGTGTTTTTTTTTCTTTCTTTTTCTCTCTCTTTCTCTCTCTTTCACTTTGAAATTCGTGGCCGTGACTCGTGATACAAACAATATTACAATATAAAACCTCTTCTGTTGTTCTCTCTGTATCATCCGGTATTACTACTGTACTACTATCACCACAAACCACCATCCCCACCACGTTTTCGTTGTGCATTTTGTTGCGCTCTCTTTCTCTCCTCCTCTCTCTCTTTCTGTCTGCCTATCTCTCTCTCTCTCTCTCTATCTCTCTTCACCTTTCCTCCGATTTCCCTCTGTCTCCTTCTGTTCTGTTTTTGGCTGATTTTATTTTCCTTCAGTTGGCAATGAAAAGCCGCAACGGCGCGGCAGCGTCGGCTCATTAGATAGTGGAATGTCGATATCATTTCAATCCACCTCCGCAAGCACTGGCTCACGTAGCGATATCAAAGTACGAATGCTGCCTCACAGCAACACCTCCGGTCAGATAATCATGCATGCCGGTCAGCATCCCGCTGCCCTTATGGGTGCCATCTATCATCAGCAAATTCATCACCATCAACAGCACCAGCAGCAGCAGCAGCAATCGCAGCAGGCTATGGCGGCAGTTACATCGCATCATCATCCGACGGCGGTGGTCGGCAGCAACAGCACTGGCGCCGGCGGAGTGATCGTTTCGGTGGGTCCACCGGGATCCTCCCAACATCCACCACCACCACCACATCATCATCCGCATCATCACCATCCCCCTGGTGGGCCACCTACAACAGCCACAGCCTCACAGCAGCCAATGGCAGCGATGAGCAACAACAACGGTATGGTGATGATGGTCGGTACGAGCACTACCACTATCAACCCGAACAGCACCGGCAGCAGCAGCATCAGCAACACCAGCAGTGGAGCAATCCACCGACGCGAGCGGAAACCCTCCCGTACCGAAGATGCCGCTACGGTAGCAGCGCTGGCCCTGGCAGCCAGTGCGGGAGCCTCTAGCGCCATGAACGCCTCCAGCACGAGCAGCACCACCGGCGGACCCAACAGCACGGTACCGCCGGGCGCAGGAGGGAACTATGGTCGCTCAACGGAGGTGTAAGACAGCTGGAGAGTAATGAAAGCGATCGCCTCACCATACAATCACTCACGGCAAGGATCACCACCATCACAAACAGCACCACCAGTAGTAGTACCGCTCTGATCGACATTAGTTAACATTCGATTATCGGGAATTGCGTTTCTGTTGTCTGTTGAAGAAGATGTGGAGTTAGTTTGGTTAGTTTATTTTTATTTCGCTTTTACTGTTTTACTGTCCCGCATGTCTCTGTGTGTGAGTTGTGTACATATTAGATACTTAGGAAGGAACAAAGGAAGCTTAATTTGGTTTTTGTTTTGTATTAGTGTAATGGTGGTTGAAAGACACACCACACCACACTAGCATCCATTTTGTGAAATAGTAGGAATTATAGTTAGCATTAAGTGAACCTTTATTTTTATATGTAAACAATCACGAAAAAAAAGGAAAGCGAATCACACAATAGGAGTTAGGGAAAGCGAAGAAAGGGATTTAGTTGTTTTCTTGTTTGTTTCTCTTGTTTGCATAGTTTAAGTATTTAACTTTGTGCTCTTTCTTTTTTGTTTGTCCAAGGGTGTTAAACTCTGCTCTGGTGGTGATCTTATTATGTCGAATGGGAGATTATGTGAGAGGTGAACGTTTTTCTTTTCTACCCATTTGTTGTCATACGCCGCTTTCCACCGCGCAACTCATCTGCCCATCATCCCCCCTCAGTTCTAGTTCCTTTTAGATTGTATAGGTGAACCCTTTATGTGTGTGTGTGTGAGTGGAAAGGCTTTTCTTTCATTAAAGAAAAAACAAAGAAAACAGACATACCCATCCTCCCGTTACTATACACACAAAACAGTGTTTAAAGGGAAGAAAATCAAGAGGAGGATACGAATTAAAAGAAATTCAATCAGCCGTAAACAATTCATCATCAAAACCCGCTCCCATTTTGTGTCCCCGTAAAGTTGTGCCGCTCTGTATGTGTGTGCGTGTTTGTTCGTTCGTTTGAATGTGTGTATGTTTGTATCTAAAAAGGATAAACGGAGAAATACTAAACCAAAAAAAGCAAGAAAGCAGTTGATAGCTTCCTCTCATCAAAGTTACACTCCTTCTTCTCCATTTAATTCTAATCATTCATTAAAGAAAGGAAAACAATAGCTAATTACTGTGTATCCATCAACCAAAACATCAAACAGCTTAACATAAAACATTAAAAAGGATAAACACAGCGCGAGAGAGACAAAAAAAGAGAGTAAGAAAACATCTCTCTTTCTTTTGGGTGCCATTTTGTTGTTTAGAAAGTGTTTTTATTTCTAGAAAGGTATTGTGTAAACAGAGAGAGAGAGAACCAGAACACAAAAGATGGCTCTTTCTGCTGCGAATCTCGATCATCTCCGTCAGAAGCTTTCATTTCGTATTAACACACTCTCATACACATACATACACACGCATACTGCAGCATCTCTTAGTAACGCGCCCCACTGACTAACATAGCAACCGCGTCTCATGTTTCTAGATGGGGATAAAGGAAATAACAAACACAAAACACACAAACAAAAGAAAACAAATGTTCTGAGATATCTAACTTACGGGAAAAAGAAAGATAGGAAAAAGCGAAATTGGAAAATGCAACAAAAAAGGTTACAATAATACTAAAAATTAAAGAAAAGTGTAAAAGGCATGTAAATGGAAGATAGAAAAAACGCATCATGTGTGTGTGTTTTGAACAGGTTTAAGGGGGGATAGGATGTAAGGAAGAGAACAGTGGGTAGGTTAGTGTGTGTGTGTGTTGGGAAAATAAGTACGGAAGGGAAGATACAAAAACGGGAATGAATTCACTTCACGGTCCCCCCACTATTTGCCACCCAAAAATTGTGTAATTTGTGTACTATATACCCGCTATGCATATATACTTATATACTTCTATAATATATTTAAAAGAAATAAGGGAAAGGAAGTGGATTCTGCTCTCTTTTAAGGGAGAGCTTTAGGGCGCTAGGAGGAAGATCTTCAGTTGTCATAGGGACGACGAAGAAGAAGTGATTGGTGGTCCAGGAGTGATGTTGTCTAGTTTTCTATGTGTTCTTTTACCACACTGTATTATCACGCACCCCCCCTCGGTCCTCCTTTCTTTCTATTGCCATCTCTCCTAGACGAGACGATAAAGGAAGGGGAGGAAAGGGCAGTGTTAGGGGAGGGGGAGAGATGTGCGTGTGTAAGTTTGAACTGTACGTACGACCAATTGACGCAAGGAAATTGATTGACCAAAAACGAAGAGAGAAGCTAACCAAGATTAAAGCAAAAAGCACATGCAAAAACACATAAGAGATAAGAAAACGAAGAAACATAAAGAAAAGAAAAACAAAACAAAAATACATTACAAAACCGATTAAGAACAGTAGAGAAGAAAGTGGAAAAAATGATAGGGGAATGTGGTAAAAAGCTAACAGAAGTTGCAGGTGGAAGAATTGAAGGAAGGAAAACAAAAACATATACAAGTAATCTAGTCCTGTTTCAAATATATATATATGAAATAAACGATAAACGAAATAATGAAATGAAATTAAATGCTAAGACAAAAAAAAACCGTACGAAAATACACAAACCAACACAACAAATACACGATGAAAATAAGATAATAAATAACTGAAAAAGAAATACGGTGGTAACCACGATTAAAACGATGTGTGTGTGTACGTGTGCATGTCTGTCTCTGTGTGTGAATGGCTGTGTTTCGT
>KZ062234.1:115934-133986 GCA_002091835.1 Anopheles maculatus
ATATAAAAAGAAAAAAGATAAGCAAATAACAAAACAATTGGTTACGAAATGTGACAATATATTATTATTAAATCCTTTTTCTGTGTGTTGTTTCTTTTTTTTTTTTTGCTGCTGGTTCTATGCCTATCCTATCTTCTTCCTTTCTTGTTTATTTCCCTCACAAGGACAGCAAGCAAGCCATATTCCTAAACGTGTGGCTGCTACCTTACACGCTTTCCTTTTTTCTGCACTCTCCATTTCTTTATCTTTCTTAGCATATCGTAACAGTTTTGTTTGACTGTTTTGATTCTTTTTTTCTTCTGTGGTTTCGCCCTTCTCTCTTGTTTGCTTGTTAAGGAACAAAACAAATACGCGCCCCATTTTTCGTGTGCCGATTTTGTTTGTTTTGCTTTTTTGTAAATGTATATTCTTCCTAAACAATAGGCTTATCTTTCTGTTATCGCGCGCCCTGTTGTTTGCTATAAGTTAACTAATAATGCTTTATAATAAATTCCCTTTCTTTTTGCTGTTTTGAAGCCATCGTGTTCGGGGATGGATTAGTTTAGTCTACTTCCTATTCCTTTTTTTAAACCCCTTTTATCTCCAACGCTCGTGCGCACGCGCGCGTGTGTGTGTGTGCAGTGTTTGTTTGTGTTTTTGTTTTCCATTTCTTTTTTTGACTGCTGTTCATGTTGGGTTTGTTTTTGTGCTGATTAAACGGATAAATGCGTTTTTCATAATTTCACTTTTATAATAATTTTATAAACATAAACCACTACAAAACAAAACACAACGAACAAAAACAATATGGATACACGAACGATCCGGGTCGGGCTTTACAACACATAATTAGCACATGGGGAACACATAAAACAGAAGGAAAAAACTATTTAACAAAATAAATAACGATTCAACGCTCCCCTGGCATACTTGATGACTAATAAAAATTTAGATAAAAACCTGTGTACGTACGTATCGTTTGTTTAAGTGTGATTTCGTCGGGTGTGTAGATCCGTGTGTCCGTTGTTGCTATGGTGTGCTTTGCTTTCAATCGTTAAAAATCTGCTGTGTCGTATTGTCCTGTGTTACTGGCAACAGTAGGCTGTGGACAGAGAAGAGGCAAAAACATATCTTCTCACCTCTTCACCGCCTGCTACTTTATCTACTATGTTTTTCGCTTAATGTAAAAATCTTCTTTTTTTTTGTAAGAAAACTTATATACTCCTAGTCGACAGTGTTCGTCTGCTGCTGCACAAACGAAAAAACAAAACTGTTAAATAATATAGATACGACCGCATCGAAATTTCACTCGTAATCATTAGATAACAATAAAAAAAAGAAGGATGGTTAAATGATTGCTACAACGCTTGCTTACACTCTACTTTTCTGTTTTGCTTTTCCTAACAAAGCATCTTAACTTAAACTGTTTTTATTTAAAACAAAAAAAAAAGTTCCGTTCCGTTTAGTACAATGCTATGCTGTGTGTTGTTATCCTTTATTTTTATTTAAATATTCATCATTTTATGCCGTACATGAAAAAAGACAAAACCATACAACAGAAGCATTAAAAAGAGAGTAGAAAAGGGTACGCTAGGAAGTGATTGAAACAATTAAAACAAAACAATAGAACATAAAAACAAACTACAAACGTTTTTCGTTATAAAAAGAAACTACAAAGTAACAAAAAGAAGAAGAAACAAAAAACAAAATGAAAAAAAGAGCTATATTCGAACGCTAGATCAATCAACAACAATCAAACGACGCACATGACACATTTTTGCACATATCATTTTTGTGTATTGTGATTTTTGGTGTTTATTTTTTTGTTTGTCTTGATTTTTACTTCTTCTCATTTTTTATTAGCATGTGAGTTGATTGATATTGGATGTATGTATAATCAAATAGTTCTTTTGTTTTGCTTTTCATTTCTGTTGCTCATCAAAAAACCATTTGTTTGTTTGTTTTTGTCTTGTTTTACTATTTGTTTCTTTTTACATACGCGCACACACACACACATTCGGTAGTAATAATGCAGCCAGTTATTACACAACATGGTTTCGAGTTTTCAATTTTTCAATTTTTCTTTTCCCTTTTCCTATACAGTATACATACACACACACACATTCGGGAGTCCGTCTATTTTCCACATCCAGCGGGGAGATTTTACACATCCTGTACACAACAAACAGTTCCGCGTGCTCAAGCTTTCAGGATGCGGGGGACTAGTTTCACCATGCCGATTTGATTTGATTGCGGCTTATGTAGATTAAAAAAAAATAACTACACGACTTAGTTTGTCTTCAAAATTTCCTTATCATTCATTGCCCTTCAAACTGTGGGGTAGAAAATTGTCCTATCTGGCTAGCTTCTTCCTAGGAAGCGTCGTTTACCTTGTTGCAGATGATCTCGTGGTAGTGCATCGTTAAAGTTCATATGGCCAAACTAAGCGTTTAATGATGAATCTGTGTGTATATGTGTGTGTTTTATCTATCGTTCCCGTATCAAAACTTCGCACTAAATTGAGTTTTGTTTGCTCCCCATCATTTTTCGTTTGCGGCTTTTGTATGTATATAGAAAAATATGTCTCGACAGTAGTAATAGTGTCTCGTAAGAAGAACCACCGTGAACCGACAGGCGTTACTTTGTAATATGCACAGTGCTAAGCTTTTTTTATCGAACAAGCAAAACCGAACTGATGAAACTGCTGTTCAATTCCTGCTAGTGTTGATGCTGCTGCTATAAAGTCAGCCATATCATCTCTTATTTTTGCGTAAAATGTCACTAACGAAAGGGAATTTAAAGCTTTTCCTCGATAATTAAAAAAAAAACAGAAAGCTTCAGCCTAAACTAAGCATTGTCCGCTATAGGGAGACAGGAAGGAAAAGAAGCCAAAACACTCTTTATATATGTGTATATGTATATATAGCAGCGGTTAAGTTTTGAAGCGTAGAGCGCGAAAGTGAAGGCAAGTTAGTTGATTCCCTTCGGTGTGGAGGAGGAAAGAATGAGCGAATGGAGGTCAGGGATAATTTTGTAGCGTTATCTCTGGATCAAAATTGATGGCACAAAATATCACTTTTACTACCATTCATTTCAATGCTATTAATTCCAAAAAATTATTTTAGAATGTTTTTTTATTTGAAGCAAGAACAACCTATTGCAAATCGGATCCGGTAAGCAGGGTATCATCAAGTCTAGGGATCCAGAAATGGCCAAACGAACATCTCTCGAGGTTGTAGTGCCAAAAGAAGAGCATTAGGATCAATTTTAGATAGTAAAAATGATACATTGAGGAGGCTCAATCACGACCCCAGAAAACACCGGACTGTACAGTATGCTATTATACAACGGGAAGTTCCATCCCGAGTGTGGCGTGTTGTAGCAGTAGTACTAGTAGTAATAGTCGTAATAAGAATTAAGAGGTAGGTGTACAATTGTATTCCCTTCATTTTCGAGCAGTGTGTCCCTGTCCCATATTAATTTTCTTGTCAATTTGTTTTGCTGTGCACATGCATACGAATGCCAAAAATATGTCTCTCCTCTCTCTCTCTCTTGTTTTGCTTCTTACAGTTCAGTCTTCCAATTTTCTGTGCCTTCCTTTTGTGTGTTATAAAAGATACCGAAAGATGAAAATTTTACCTCCAGCATAAACGTAAATTTGATTGTTTTCTGATGCTTTCCGAGCGGTGTAAAGCGATGAAGCATGTCGATTTTTGTTTAATCCTGACCGCCTGTAGTATGCAATAACCGTTTGTGTTAGAACACGTTTGGTTTTTGATAGTTTAGTTTAGGCTTTTCAGCCACAAACCTAGAAAACAAGTAAGCAAAAGCTTTTCTCCTCTATTTTTCTGAAAATAACCAAAAAGACTCGCATTGACACAAATTTGATATGTTCCAATTAATCATGTTCATGTTCAGTAAAGATGTGTAGACAGCATAGACAAAACCGAAAACACAAATAATAGCAAGCGAGAAATTTAAGCAGCGGTCCATACTCACTTGTATATATGCAGGCGAGCGCACAGCATCCCCGATATGACTGATTCGATTCCACGAAAATCCACGAAAATCTTCATATTGTTCCTCATCAATTCCTAGCCTCAGTGTTTCATAGCATCTTCTGTTTTCGAATGTAGTGTTGTGTGTTGCGGGGAGGCTTCTTCTGTCCTACCATCTCACCCCGGTGGTTCCTCCTTCTCGGGTCTCTGTGTTTCGCAGTATAAAACTGTACAATTGTTTAGATTTCTTGATTGGTTATTCCGTTTTTTTTTGTTTTTACACACAGTGCTTTGCTTACGCGCCGGCAGCATCCGTTTTCATCGTTTGATAAGGTGATTTTACACTTATAAATATGCTTCCAAACCACGAGGTTATTAAAGAGGGAACGATCCTTACAAGAACCTTTGCCTGTTCCCCTAAATCGCCGCCGTGTGCCACCGCTGGGGCGCACATTTAGCTAAGATGATGAAATACAAAATTGTACACGTACACTACTACCCATGTGTTGTAGTGCGTACCAAGGTACCGTTATTTGTAACGGAGGTAGTGTATTTAACTACACCGGCAGCAATTACTTTTTTGTGGACTTCGCCTACGTTCGAACTGGTTACAACGATTGGTGGTGGTGGCTTGGATGTCCTTGTAGTTGTGGTCGTGGGATTGGTGTTGATCTCTTGGTCGTCAATCGTTTGTAAAATATCAAACGAATTCTGGTCCGATTGCCTTCCCGTTTTCGGTGGATTTCCAATATCTTCCACCGAATTATGGAACGTACTTAGAGGCACTGCAGCACGCCTCTTGGTTGCGGTCGTTTCTAAACGGCAATTGTTTATACTCTCTAATCGCTATCCTCTCGTCTATCATATACACATATGAAGCGTGTACAAACGAGGCTCTGGTGTATGAATAAAATAATATTAAAACAAACAAAAACTATTCTTATTGCAACCTTATTCGTGCCGAAGAGGGGCTCTAGGAACCCTCTAGGAAAGTAGTTAAAGGAAACAAGCAATATCGGGTTACAGCTACCTTCTGGCACAGTGCAAGGGGTGGAACGGCACAAGGTAAGTCGATTCTTCGTCCACATTATGCAAAATTACCCCTTTCTCCCTTTACCACCCCCCGTCCCTAGCGTTTGCGCAGAAGATTAATTGTAAACAAACATTTTAAAATAGCTTTATCTAGCGTTCCACCTATCGCGATTCGTGCCAACAAATCGGTGTATTCTTGTATCGGTGTGTATGTTCGTGTGTGTGTGTGTAGTGTTTGTCTGCTCTGGGATGTGTGTGCTCGTGTTTGTGTGTGTGCCAAATAATATTATTAAAAGTATTTAAAAAAGAATAACAAAGTTAATCAAATGATCAACTGCTCCCGGTATGCGATTGTGTTTAGTAGCAAATCGTGGGTCCCTGTCTTTCTTTCTTTCTCTCTCTGTGTGTGTGGTAGTTCGATTGTTTGTAATATTTTTCCCCCTCCTTACGCTCACACACCTACCCACTTACAGACACTCGCGCTCACACGTACACACACACACATACAGAGAAAGGGCGTGACTTTACTGTACAGCTGCTGCTCTCCTGTCCCGTTGGTGCCCCGCCCGATCCCAAAATCGCGCGACCCATTAGTTCCGAATTCTAATCCTTTGCCCTCCGCTCACTGTACCGGCCGGCAGCATCGTGCACGAATCATACGATGTTGATAAACATTTGTTGCCAATGTTACGTATTGTTCGAGTCGGACGAATTCGACTGTAGTTGCTGCTGCTGCTGCTGCTGCTGGGACTGTTGCGATTGGAGCTCTTGTTGATTGTGGTGCGACATGGACGTCGGCAGCTGGGACTGTGAGCTGGAGTTGCACAGCACGCTATATACAGAGTCGACCTTGCTCAGCTTCTCGAACAGTGGTATCAGATCGAGCAGCTCCGAGTCGTTGATATCGTCGAACCATGACTTCACTGGCACCTAAAACCGAGGGAAGAGAGAACATTATTAGAGATGTTCTTGAAGTATTATAGAAGTTAAAAAGTAAAAAACTCCCCATGTCCCTACAGGATCTCTAAATAACACTAAATTACTAAATTGACAACGGTAGCGTACCTGGTTTTGTTTTCATTTCCCTAAAGAGCTTCACCGTAAAGGTAAAAGCTAGAATAACACAAACCCCAGATTATGTTATGCAAAAGTTCAGTTCCTTTACCATGTTTTGCTCTCATTTACAACAGGGAAAGGGAATAGAAAAAGTTCCCGTGCCACAAACTCACGTACACGTTCAATAAACATAAATTCTATCCATCCTTTGAAAGCCAAAAACTACCCCAAACCGAATTCGGAATGGAAACGCAATAATTCTTAACCTCCAAAAATTACGCATTTGCAAAGAATTTGGTTTTCTCCTACCTTTTTTGTAGTTGTTAGTTAATCGTAGTGCCGCATAGTCTAAACCCACACCCCACAAGGCAATAGGACAAACATTCCCCGAAAAATTAAACCTATAAATCTTGTGACTCATCGTTGAGTCGCACAACAACACAATACATCAGAGAGGGGACGGATATTTACTCCACGGCTAGCACAAAAAGGGTTCTACTGGTAAAAAGCGACCATCAAGAAATCGGTTAGTGCGATGACTAATTTTCTCCACGTCCAAAAGAAAAAGGAACAGTTGATGCGTCGTAATACGTTTGGGGAACTGGAGTCGTGTTGTCCTTGACGCTCAATAGCCGACTGACTCAATAGTCCGTAACAAAGGGACTCTTTGGGGAGTACTTGAAGCAAATCAAAACCCTAACCACATCCTCGGTGGTGAATCCTTTCCTTCGTTCTATCCTTCCAACGATAAATACTTACAGCATTATCCGGGTGAAATATGTAACTAGCAGGTGAGTTGTCAACAATAACAATCTTCTGTAAATCTCTCCCTAGTTTGTTCAGATCCTTCACATAGTTGCCCATGTGGAAGACGCAAGATTCCCTAAATAACCGCGCCCGGAACACGTTCCACCTGGAGGAAAATACAAGTAGCAAGTTAGGTTTGTTCATTCCAGTTCCATTCTACAGCTGCGTTTCATCATTCCGTTACTTACTTATCAAGCAGATCGGCTACCGGATCGGCATATTTGGCCAGCGAGGCCGTAAACAGGACGCACTCGTACAGTTCGCCCATCTTCTTCAGGAACTCGTCGACGTGGGGTCGCTTCAGGACATACACCTGGTGTACGGTTCCGTCGATTTCCACTGGCACTATGAAATCCGCGTTTGGAATTGGCTGTAACGACGACACAACAAGAACAAAACACAAACGGCGTCATTTAACATCGTCTGACTGGCATTTTTTTGTGAGGTTTCTCCACGCGTTCTTGCTGTCTGGTCGGTTTGCCCCACCGCTACGTTACTCAATGAAGTTGCGACACAATTTTGCAATTTTGTTGCCCAAGCGTACCCCACAACAGCCTGGGTAGATTTACAGCTAGCACTAGTTCCGTAATTTTGCCTGTCACAGCGTTTGACGAAAAGTCCGACCGACCTGTTGCTGCTGACAGGATTAAACGTTTAGCGTGTGGTTGTGCTGAGGTAATGGTAGCTTAACTGAACAAATTGTGTGTGTTACGAATTGAGCGCGTAATTTTCACTGTTGGGGTATTACAGGGTAGCCTTGTATGACCGGTCATCGCTCATGTAAGCACGATTGTTTCATTCTAATTACACAACTGGCGCGAATTGTCTGGCACGCGCAATTGTGCCCAGAAAAAGTTGACTCACCTTAAAACTGCTATGAACTAGGGTTTCATCTAAGTCTATCACCATGCACTTCTTGTACAAATCGGAAGGTCGGACCTGTGGCAACAGATATCGCGGCTGGCCCTGGATCGGAGGTGGCGTGATGGAACCATCGTTCGGTGTCCCGCTCGAATTGCTTTTCGTTCGTCCATTTCGCCAGCAGCAGAAGAGCGGCTCCAGGAAACCACGATTCGGCGGTTTTAGCCTATCTACATTGTTGACTGTAAAGAAGAAGCAAGAAAAAAGGAAATACGGAAATGGCGTATTAGTATTCAGATGATTTCTGTGGTTGATGCGTTCGCATGTGAGTTCCATCGCGATGAGTAGAGCTAGGGAGGTGTGTTAAGAGATTGATCACCTTTTCCCTCTATACTCTACCCCGTAGCTAATCCCAACATAACAAATGGCAAGGTATTTTAATTTCGGAAGTGGATAACCACAATATCCGCTTGGGGTGGGGGCCGTGCTGCGTGAGGTAATCGAAAGGGTAACTAATAATTTCCAACATCCACCTTTTCTACGGTTGTTTATTGTCACGGTTGGGTAGATGCAAAACTGGACCCGTTGTTCGATGAGAGAAATTCGAGATTTGTAAGCCATCCACTGTACAAGCTCAATATTCCGAAATTCAAAACATGTTCGAAGAAAGTTGAACATTCGAGATGCCTTCCAGTAGAAAGTAAGTTGTTAGTCGGATATAATTATCCGAGTATCTCTGATTGCAAACGATATCAATATGTAATGACATACATCGCTCATGACTAACAAACTACTGCTAGGGGGTGGCGCTATTAAGCCACCAGCATCAACTGAACAGCTTCCACGTGTCGTTGAGAAGCAGTTTCTTGATTAGCGAACGATATGTGCTGATCCGCTGCTCGACGATCGAATAGCAACGGTAATGAGCAGTTTTTATTGAGTTTCTCACGACCCAGCCAGCCGCTGATTGGATGTAAATGGAGAAGCCCACACTAAGAAATTCTTCCTGCACGGACTTCCTACTGCGAATCGTTCGAAAAGAGAAAGAGAGAAAGAAAAAAAAAACAAACTAACCTAATAAGGGTGCTCCTTTTCATTTGCCGAAAACGAAAAATCGTGGAAAACTTTCAACATCCCAACCCAAACACATTCATTGCCCAAGTATCCTCAATTACACATCAGACCCCGGGAAACCGCCTCATTTCCCGGGAAACGGTTTGGCGACGACGGATGGTTTGTCATTTAGTTTCGGAATTGCGAATATTTATACCCTCCTATGCATACCTTCTTATCACTCCCGATTCCCACTCTCTACCTTTCTCTGCGTTGGCAATTTGACTCGACCTGCTGGTCTCCTTCTACAGGACAGGCGCGGGGACGACACGGGAGAAGCAAATCTTGAGATCTAATGAACCTTCCCTAAAAAGAACTGACTTCAGTTTGCTTCCCGGTAACAGAAGAAAAAGCACGCGAACCCGGCAGCAAGAGAGAAAAGCGCTTCAAGGCAATATCACTACGTCCGAAGGTCCTTTTGTTCTCTGTTTTTTTCTTCTCTATCTCTCCTGTTTATCAGGAACCAGAATGGGAAAGAAAACCCTGCCAAGCACGGATGGAAGCATCCACCCAATCCAGAAGAAGTTCATTAAATGGATGGCCTGGATTTACATGCATTATTTCAACTCGGCTCACCTTTCTAGTCAGGATGTGTTACGAAAGCTAACGGACAGTGGGAATAAGATTGAGCAGTTCGATTTACCTTGCAGCAGCAACAGCAGCAGATGGGCAACAGGAAAAACTGGGCGCAAGCAATCAATCTACTGACAAATTAATCTCCACTTCTTTAACCTTACAAAACAAAAGCAAACCGACGATCCCAGGCGGTGTGTAGACAATAGTACACCGAAATTTACAAAAAGCTATGTATTAAAATGTGTCAAAAACCTGTTGCAGAAGGTTCATCGAAATAGGATGATACACTAGAGTTTGGGATGCAAAAAAATGAAGCCAAACCCTTGAAGGTTAGACAGAAATGATTGACATGGGTTCAACGATATCACCCCGTGAGGAGTCCCAAAAGGGCATATGCTTATCCGTTTTTTGTTTTGTTCCTGTTGTTTTACATTACCGGAAAGATACTAAAAACACAAAAGCTTTTCCAGTGTTTTTCCATCGTCCAGTTTCCGTGTACCCGGGTACATCCTGAGCTCGCCCAGAAGGTCCTCGGCTCGGCTCGACCAATCCAGCGTGTGTAGTAGCAGTGGCGAAGAAAAGTAAATTTTCTAATCGAGACTCAGCAAGTTATGCGGAACGGGATGAAAGGGCCATTAAAATTGAATTTTCCGGAATTGTTTTGCGAATAGACATACCATCATTATTTCTTGATCAGGTCTGGACAACACAGGCTTACTATTGCAGGACATCCATGATAGATGTTGCATAACGGACTCACACACGGATACAAGAAGCTACTGCTAGAGGCAATTTAACGCTTGCTCATTAAATATTTGGCAAGCTTACACGAGAAGGATCATCGCCTGTTCTCCACTGTTCGTCCATATTGTGCAAAAGTGCATCACAAACATGGCGGCTCCTACAACAACAACAGCGGCGTTCGTTCAGTGACCTTTCCGGGTTGTTGGAGACGTACCTTTTGGCACTTTGCCCCAATTTGGTGCCTCTTTGCTCTTTTCATAAAATTGCCGGGCGGGGTCTCACTGACAAGTGGAACCGTCGTCATCACCATGTTGGAGCTTTGCCACATACACACACACACACACACAAACACACATGATTACTCTTTCTCTGGTTGTATAAACCATTGAAAGGACAATTGTTTGGATTCGTTGTAATCCTTGCGAGCGCCGTAGTATTATGAGGGTAGAAAAACAACGAATCATACAAAAAAAATGCATCCACAAGATATGGAACAAAGAACTTTTCTTGAGGTGCGTTGGTTTAAGGATGAATGGATCTCAGCATTCACAATGCTGGTGGTGGAAGATGGTAAAGAACTGAGATCAACAAAACCTCACGCAGACGGATCTCAAAATTAAGGTGAAATGATAAAATGGGGATGATGAAAACAAGGAAAGCTTTTCACATTTTACAACCAACTACTACTTCACATGCCTCATATCTTGAACGGATCCTTTTGTCCTTTTTACTTTCGCTCCGTTGATGGTTCATTTTTCCGACAAAGTTTCCTTGTTTCTCTTTAAAGCGTAAACTCATGTTTACAACAACGGTTACCACCGTTTTGCGTTCGTTCGCCACAAAAAAACAACGCACAGCAGTGTGTTCTAGTGTGGCACACTTTCCCAACTACGGAAGGTCAAAGACCGAGCAAGCGTAGAGCAACCGTACCCCGTTAACAGTAAAAGGGAACCACTTGGCCACGACCAAGCTAGGCATCACGCTTTTAATTCGATAACGAGAGCGTAAAGTTCCATATCCTAATTACCGACGAAGTGCTGACGCTTTTCCGATCGAAAGGTTTTGGCAGCGTATCAAAAATTAACCTCTCTTTACACTAAAGCTTTCGTTGGGACAAAATCCTTATTATGTGGCACACACACACATCCAGAACACCTCGGAATTCTTCCAAATCAAGCTGGCGACAGTGTCGAAAGGGCAGGCAAACATCGTCATTAAATTTTCAGAACCTACCGTTCTTGTGCTTTGCGACATAAAGTACTCAAGACACAGAGGCAAGAGGTAAGCGAAGATCTTGAAGTTGACTGATTACTGAGTCGTCAGTAGATCGAACGTCTCTCCTCGGGGGCACCGGACACGGGAATCATTTCTTTTTCCTTTTGTGTAGGTCACTATGCCACCCGTAAGCACCGGATGTCACAGACGAAGTAGATTATAACGTCACAATGCGCGTCGTCCCTTCGCTTACCAGTTCACTTCGATGTTGCGATGTTGGGCAAAGCGCCTGCTAAGCCGTTCGCTAGATGGTGAGCTGACGGTACAGAACATCCGGTCTGAACGGCCTGAAACAACCCCCAAATAGCTGCTTCCTCGCTGTAGACGAAGAGTTTTGTCACCATTTCCATCCGCCCATCCATCCAATATCGGCCTAGTTTACAGTTCCCGCAGGCAACCGGGTTGCAAACATAAACGCAAACGCGTTTTATGAGCTCATGCCTTTGTGTGACGCGCCATTGCTTGCTGCGGGGAGATGGAAGTCACCCAAGTAACTCCCATCCGTCAGAACATAAAATCAAACATACGGTCACACAAACACGCACACAGGCAAACAACATCTTCCAGCTATAGCATGAAATGGCCGTGTACAATGGCCTTCACAAGTTGTCGTTTCTTCTTGTGTTGCAAGGTGGCAAAAATGGTGTGGCAAGCGTGTGACCGGCGAAATGAAACCGTCGTCCTATTTCACGTCGTCCATCCTGGTGTGTGTGTGTGTGTTGCTCGAGGTGTGCAGGAATTTTTCATTAGTTCGCTACTGCCATATATTCCTTCCAGGCTCACTTCCACCTCGGCAAAGCTTCACTTAGTCCATTAATTTCGGACATTAAAATCCATAACCACAAGCACAACCAGCGATACGGGGTACGGACCACACCGTCACCGACGCACCCGACAGACCTGATACGCCTTCCTTTTGCCAGTGTGTGTGTGTGTGCGCAGTACAAGGGCAGTTGGTGAAGAGCTTAACCCAGCAAGGGATGTCGCTCCCACTCTTCTGGAGAAATTCTTACACACTCTTCCAAACTACTGCCCCACGTGGCGACACTATTCAATCCGTCGGCATCGGCGGCTACTCTAATGGAGGTCATTAATTATCCCGAGCGACCGACCACCAAAACCCAACACACATACACACACCCACCAACCCAGACACCCTACTGCTCGTACTTGAAGTTGGTACGTTCGCCGAAACTACTTCCGGAGGTTATTTTTAGCACATCACCACCAGTCCCAATTGGCGTCACATCAATGTCCAACCGCTATCGTCCAGCCGAGAACTTGGGGATATTGATGATTTCTCATTTCGTCACTATGTGACATTCCGGGGACGGATGAGGTTAGGGTGGGCACCGGTTGCGGTTAGTTTAGCAAACGATGACGAAACGTGGACATACTGTGTGGTGTTCCGGCTAGTTCCCTTGCCCCGATTCATGCTCGTCAATCTCCGTCGCAGTCAAATCCGTCACGAATTGACGAAGACCACCAATCGCAGTCCGACCAACCGGGGACCTATGTTGTTCCGGTGATGACGTACAAAAGCATCGCTATGATGGTTTTGGGTAAGACAGCAACACACCAGCTTAACACGCAACCATGTGAGCATTTTTCCACATTAACGCAACCACCGCATCCATCCGGTTCCTTCCTTCTCGGCCGGCACACGATCGTAGAGGGCGCAGCAAGAATGACAGGATATCCGCTTTTCGCCTTTCGGTGCGTGATCGTGTCGAGGAGTGACAAATTATCAGCCTCAGGATGTCAGGCCCGCGTCGTCTTTTATGTGGCGTCATATATTGACGGTGCTCCGGTCAGGTTTGTGACGCAGGTTTATTTCAAATCGATACCGAGACAAAACCTTCTTCGATGTTTCCCGAAATAGACACCAACACCTACGCGATGAATATTTGCTAGGTTTGCCAAAAAAAAGTATTTGGAAGTACACCACAACAGGCGCTAGAAGTGACCCGAAAAGCCAACCAACCTAATTGGACATTATTAACTTTCTCCAACTAATTGATTTCGCTAGCGAGCGTGATGCAAGTTAGCACCACATTATTCTAATGTAAACGTATCGCCCGCGCCATCTGTCTCCCTTGTCTTGCCATCTCTTCGACCGCTGTTCGTTTCGCCTTAAACGGGTGATAACGAGAAACCCATTTACCATCTTCTGTTCGTCACCTTTTTTCATCGTCTGCATCGCATGCGACGCTTAACGGCTGGGGACAGGGCAGACATGCTAACTAATCGAGACGACCTCACCCTTGCCCTTTCGTTCGTGGGCATCGTGTGTTTATTGTTTACCCTGCAAAAAGTGGTCACCGGGAGGCACACTCACTCGCAATTAATTATCATCGAATTAGTCCGGTTCCTCAACCTTCTCTACTGCCGCCTGTGTTGTTTTATCGGGGAAGACTGATGCGTGTGTGCTTGTTGCTTGGCTTACCGAAGACAGGAGCGATAGACAGGAACACTCCCAAGACACTAGGCGTTTTGCCGCAAAAAAAATCAGTGAAGCAAAAGTAAAACAGGACACCTCTACCTTTCCAACGTACCGGACGGGGAAATTCGTGAAACGACACCTTGCGCCAAAGCCCTGTGGTGTGAAGAGCTTGATAGAAAAATAAGCCAAGAAGCTTTTCCATCAGCAATTGTTTATCGTGGACTTATAGCGCCAGAGAGCGAGGTGGAAAAGACGATCTCCTACACGTCTTCAGGGAATTTGCTCGGCAAAGTGTTTACGCGTACATTCCTGGAATTGCGGTCCTGATCTGCCACGTGCTTCACAACAGTACCCTGCTGGCTGTGTTCCGGTTTTTTACCACCTCACAACCGTTACGTTGCAACGCCGCACGATATGAAAATGAGGAGTACTCGCATCTTAATAGCCGCACCATCGCCCACCTGCCTGCCTCACCCTCCTCGAGCGTGTATGGGGATATAATTTATGAAAATATTATTCATTAGCTTGTAACCTACCGCACACCTCGGTACACCAAGCAGCAAAGGATCGGATAGCAAAAATAACGTCCCACCACTACTGCGCTCCTCGTAAATGCTAATAAAATGCAAACAAATAATACCTCCGAGTGCTGCTCACGGAAACGGCAATCGGTTCCGTTTTTCCCGCACTTTATTTTCCGGGATTTATTTGCCGTGCTAACCGTGCGTAATGCCATCGGACGGTTATTGCTTCATGCACGTACAGGAAAAAAAAACGCATTTGGAAAATATACGTCTTAAGCACATTTTTAATAGTTGCGATTCACTTGCGTCACCGGAAGTGGACCGAATGGATTGCCAGTTTTGCTGGTTGTATTATAAAAATCCTACCAGAACCTGTCGGCAGGCGCCATTGATCAAACGAATAAGTTTACTATTCACACTATGCGAAGGAGTAGCAGAGCAGCATGATAGACTACAGCCCCCAGTTGGTAGAGCAAAAGTTTTTAAGTGTCCTGAAGGTTGGTATCAGGAATGTCATTCGAACTAAATTGTTGGATAAAAAAATTCTTCCCCTATTTGAAGCATTTTAAACAGAAAACGAGTATTTATCGTTCAAGTTGCATCAAAACACTATAAATACTTATAAAATGTAAACTTCTGTACTTTATTGTAAGATTATGGCTGTCTATTATATTTCGAGCTATGCTTTAGGTTGCCTTTTTTCTTGTAAGCTTATTCAAAATTTTATAAGCACAATATTTTACCTCAAAAAAAGTTGTCGGCAACAATGCTTCAAGAAAAAACCGGATAACCGGAAGTCATTTTGGGCAAAAGATGAAAACCCCGAAGGTTGTGGATTTACTCTTGCAAGGACTTTGTAGTAAGGATAAGACTAGTAATCCAAAAAACGGTAGGCAAGATTTGTCAAACCGTTTAGCCAGAGAAGAATTCATTGGAATTAATTTATGTTTTGTGATTTTTTGATGGGATCAACTAGAGGTTATATATTATGAGCTGCTGAAACTTTATGACATCTTCTAGGAACCAGCTTACAAGGGAAATAATGTTGAAAATAGTTAAGAAACGTTTATCAAACAAAAGAGCTTTTCAAATGCCTTCTGCGAATTTCATAAATTAGCTTCCCTCGATATCTCGTCTTTACAGTTGCGTTGAACCGGTATTTATATTGGTCCCACAAAAAAGGTTTCATATATCTATAAAAAGGTTTCACTTAATAGTTAACAACCTGGAAAAACAGAATGTTTAACGATATACTAGTAAATTCATAAATCAATAGACTAGAGCACTGTGAGTATCGAATGGGATTAAAAATGGTGCTTATCATTGCTGTAAGATTAAACCACATTTTCCTACACTTAGTGCACTTGAAGTTTGTAACGATTTTCGCTTTACAGCACAAGCTTCCACTATTCTTAACAGCATTCTCTTCGTGGCACGTCTTCCTAGTGCGCCAATGTAAATTAAGCTAACACTGTGCTGTAACAAAGCAGCTAGATAGATGAAGTCGTCGGAGTTTTCCTTCGTACATTCTCACATACAAAAACACGCACAATATGCAGTATGAAAAACTTTGTACCATAATTTGGTTTACTCTGTGTTAATCTTTCCCGCCTAGAGTGGTGAGCTTGATGCATGTTTTCCATTTGCCAAGCGAGGGCGGATTTCGCCGGCACGAGAGAAAAGCAGCAATCTTCTTACCTTTATCCTTACCAACCGATGTGTGGAGCAAGAGATACAGGAGCAAAAATAATGGGCTCACTGGTCCCGATTATACTCAGTGTAAGTGTAAGTGTATTAACACCCTTCCTTCTACTACACACAGAGACGATACAACGATGCTACACAGTGTGTCTCCTACACAAAGCATAACTCATCTCGGTCAGCAATGGAAACGACACCACGTGGAACGGAAACACAGATGCGTTACCATCCATTGCCGTTTGCTTTACAACAACGCTTCCGCTCCAAACAGACTGTTGTTACAAAAGTGTATGGCGCTCGGCTTTGCCACCGACCACCTCCGTTTGTGTGAGGCAAGCGAATAGCGTCATGAAGGTGATGAAATATTAAACCGGTACTTCCGGGCAGTGATGAAAGCTGTGTTTATGTTCATGCAACAATGCAGATTTCAACGGTTTGGTCGCTGCACACAAAATAACACTAGTATGAAAGAGAGCATGCAGGATAGTTTCCCTGACAGCGTTCTCCTGTTCTGACAAACTTATTTGTTATCATATGTTGAACAGATTATTTGTTGTGATCGTTTTCACTCTCCCTCGTCCTTACCGACGAGGAAATGTCAACTTAATGATGAAGGTTAACCCAATTGTGTTGTATTAATGCAGAACGAGCACTATACCTCTTAAGCCTGATGATAAGTTTAATCGGGTTAGCAAGAACTTCGAGGCAGCCGATGTAAGACGCATCATGAACGAACAACTTCACCCTGTCATCAGACGATTAAACAATAAACGGTCGTAGACGCCTATTAGGGTGGCGTAAGTGTTCGATCTGAACCGCCGGCCCGGCAGCTGTCAAAGAAACATGACAGTTCTTAACATCATCCCGTCGATGTGTAGCGAGAATAGTGCGAATCGAACGAGCGTCGAAGACATGATAAGGAAAAGCCCAATAGCCACCACCAGCATCAGCAGCAAGTCAAATATATAGAGCGTGTACGTGACCGGTGTCACATAATACCCCAAGAAAAGGATAATCACCCGACCGATGTGCCACCGCTCACACGCAATTCCGCATGTTTTCCAAGAAGCCTGCAGACAATGACGAATGGTTTTGCTGATCAATTAAGGCTTTCCCATGCATCAGCAATTCTTGCTACAAGAAATACACGCAAGTTAGCAGCCAGCCAGGGAGAGTGGATTTTTGGATGCGGTTGCACGTCAACAACACTAGACGAGCTTTGAGAGAATTGTGCTTACCGCGTAGGAAAAAGCTCACAGTAAACATTTGCGACCTGCCGAAGGTCGCTTGCTTTTAGCACACATTTGCAAACGGTTTTGGATAAATTATGCAAATGTAGTCCAAAGTAACCGCAATCCATCTTGACAAACGGGAGCAATTTAACAACATTAAGTATCGTTGTCTGGGAGCGTTAACCCATTGGGAAAGTTCTCTATGCTCCACCAGTGTCCTCACAATTTCCAAGAATATAAACACACACACATACGCTTGATTGGAAGTAACCGCATCTCGACCGTATAATCAGCGTGTTCTACTTCAAACTTCAATATTAATATCCTGCCTCCCATTCCAAACAGTCCTAAAACTTCACCTTCCTCCTTCGCATCCTCCCACCCAAACGTCCACACAGCAAATAATCCCTGTTCTGAGGGGGGGCATAAATTTTGCAAACAATCGTGCGCGAAAAGATCTCGCCATGCCTTTATGCGAGGAGGACCGGCCGTACGAAAATGTTATAAGCTGTTGTCAGCTAAATTATGTTTGCCATATCTGTGTCTGTTTCGCTTTCTTCATGCGAGGCAGGGAAGTGTGCTTCGACGCTTCTTTCCCAACACACGCCTGCCACCCATGATGAAAAGTTTAATAAAATTGTGATCAATATCGAATCACTTTCAACACCTCCGCGGCGAAGAACACGAGAGCTGCCCGGACTCTTCACCCTC